>VZRQ01005226.1:157031-176858 GCA_013397975.1 Machaerirhynchus nigripectus | reverse complement strand
GGGGATGCGGCGCTGCCGGGGCTGGGGCGGTGCGGGGATGTGCGGCACGGGCTGGCCGCGAGCAGAGCTGCGCCCTTTGCACAACTTACTTTGTTTCTCCTTGGTTTGAATGACTCCTGCAGAGCGCTGGATACCTTTAATCCCGTATTTATGGATGAAATCCTTTAATCCTGTTTATTCCAACACCCTCTGTTGCTTCCCTCCAGCACAAGTCAGGGAGATAACTCCTCCTTGTTCCTGGAGCGCCGCACGGCAACAGTCACTGCGGTAGCTGGCGAGGAAACGCTTTTGCATTTAGGCTAAATTTGGGATAGAAACTATTAACTTCGAGAAGGGACCCTCCGGAGAAGTCAGGGCTGTCAACAGGGGGACATTTTCACTTCCTCCACAGCAAGGAGAGCCTGGACTCTGCCGCTGATGCGGTTTTTGCCTTAGTCATCCAAGCTGTCTCCGTGCAAAACCAACCCACCGACCAGGCAAGCCTGGAGCAATAACATCTGCCGGCTTCAGGAGCCAGTCAGAGGGCTGGCAGCAGCCACAAGTGACACAAATAAGGTCTGGCAAGACGCAAAGGGTGACTCTCCGGAAGAAACCGGCTCCTCACGCCGGGGCCGGGTGTCTGAAGGGCTCTCGCACACTGCAGCACAGCCAGGAGCCGCTCCCGGAGGCAGCGCTGGCAGCCGAGGGGAGCCGGGAGCGGCTCTGCCGCTCGGAAACCAGCGAGGGAAGGAGGTGAATCACATCCTGCTGCCTCCAGGGTCGCACGCGGCAGGAGCCACCAGCCCCCGACACGGACAGGGCTCTGGGAGCCCTGGGGACCGGGGCAGCGAGAAGCAGCCCCAAGTCCGGAGGTTGCCTTCCCCTGCCGCTTGCTGGCGATGCAATAAAAGATCATTTTCCCCAGCCCCGGTTTGGGTGATTCGCAGATTAAGCTGAGTGCTGGAGTCTTTGGGAAAAACTTCGCCCGGAGACAGATGCTGGGGTGGTTCAGCATCCCTGTTCCGCCCAAGCAGACCTCGGGCAGGGATTCAAACGAGTGTTTCCTCCTAGGAGCCTTCACCCCTGAGCACTGCCGAGCTGATCCACACAAATGGGAAAGTTCCCTTATTTTGTGGCTGGAGAGGGAGGGTGCAGGGAGCTCTTCTTCCTTTAAAATTTTCCCTAAAAAATATTTTTATCCTCACTGCACTTTATTCTATGATGGATTTATCTTTCTCCTGAAGCCAAGTTTCCCCCAGCTGACGATTTAGTTGTTCCTTCTTTATTAAACTCACTTATTTCATGGTTTAATTTTTCATTTTTCTGTTTCTGGCCACTACATCTCCTACATCCTTTCTCAGTGGAAAAACCTGACGTTTTCTCAGTGACCACTAGAAGAGGAAATGCCATTTTCAATAATCTCTCACCTCTTCAGATGGAAATCAGCATCTGGAGAATAAAATACATTGGTTTCCACAAATCTTCATCTTCCTGCGCTTACAAGATCAGGGGGATGGACGAACGACACAACAGCTCTGAAAAGGCAAAAAATAAAAAAAAAAAGTTGTCTTTTGCACCAGGCCTTATTGAGGATCAGGGAAAATCCCGACCTCCACGTCCCCTTCTCTCCTCCTACAGCCACCAAACCACTCTGCCTCTCGCAGAACAAACTCCCCACCACAGCACTGCAGTGAAATCAGCAGCCAGGGCGGTGGGGGTGTTTGTGACAGTGAGAAAACGATGCGAGCGTGTTGTGAGGATGCTCTGTTCAACCAGTTTGCCCTTTCCTCAATCTGCATGCTCAGGGCTTTTTTCCCTGGATTGTTTTTTTTCACACCCTAAGGAAGATCATGCAGACCTTAAGCACTGAAAGCCTTAAAGAAGAGAAGGAGATCGCGATTGTGAGGATTATTTGGCTCTGAGAGGGAAAGCGTCAGGGTTTAGTTGGGCTTTTCAAGATTAGGAGAAAAGCAGAGGAGTTAAGAGAAAGCAAAAAAATTTAGAGCACCGAAACAGGTCAGACATCCATAATCTCCCATTACGGGAGGGCAAAGAGCATTCCATGGAAAATTCTAAAAACGGACTCGGTCACGAGCGGCTCCTCCAAGACAGAGGTGAGTAAATCACTGCTCTCCAGCGCTGCTTAGCGAGGAGCCTTCCTCCTCCCCGAGCAGCTTTGCCAGGCAACCAAGCGTTTCCCTGGACTTTCATCTCCATCCCGAGCCTGAGGCAGGTGACTGGGCTTAATGGAGCAGCACTTCCATCTGGCAAGGCGCAGTCGGGGCGGAGAGAACGGCCCCGGGCCGCAGGATGGCTCCTGGCGGGGGGCTGGGACGCTCGGGTCCCGGCAGGCACCCGCGGCACCGTTTGTTTGCCCCGGCGGGGCAGCTCCCGGGACCTGCTGGGACAGTCTGGACCCACCTCTGCTTTCTGGTTAAATCGCAAAGTGCGTTTCCAGCTTGCTGTGCTCCAGACGCAGCAGCACAGGCTTCCAGCACGAGGGACAGTGGCTAAAATTCAGGGACACAACCCCTGAGCAGGACAGAGGGGGGACGTTTGCAAAACCAGCAGCAGGAAAGGAGATTTCTGCCTTTAAGAGAGGAAAGGATTCCCACCCTGCCCTGACTTCCCTGGATCCTGCCCTACACCTGGAGCGGCTCAGAGGGAAGGGCAAAGCTCACTCGCGTCCAGGTGAGCTCAGGAACTGCAGGGAGGCTGCTGTTTGCTCAGACTTTGCAAGACTGAGGAACAGAGGAGCCTCTTCAATCCCATCTCGAGGCTCTGGATCCAGGGCGTTGCCAAGCAGAGCAGCTCCCAGGAGCACATTTCCTTTAGAAACAAACAAACAACACAGACTGCACATCTCCTTCCCGCCCGCAGGAAGGTCCAGAGCTTCAGGCCAAGAAAAGCAGCTTCCCAAGGTGTTCCTGGCCAGGGATTTCTGCTCTCCTCGCTCCCATTTTGCACCAGCTGTGCTGGAGGAAAATCCTGCTGCCATGCAGGCAGAGGAAATTGGTAAAGCTGCTGCTCGGGGCTGCCAGAGGATGTAAAATGGCTTTAAGCAAAAGCCACGAGGAAGATGCTCTGATACTTTTTATCGAGAATGAGAGAGCGAGCAAAGGGGAAAGAGGCCTTTTGAAGACACAGCTCCTCCTCTGCAAGCCCTGATCACTGGTTCAGTGTCCTAAACCCCCAGGGCCAATTCCCCTCAGCTGCTGCACACTCGTGCAGCAAGAGAGACCCTGAGCTCATCCCTTGGGGTGGGGGCACTGCTGGCAAAGCCCCCGGGCTGGCACAGCGGTTCCCTCCCTGTGCGAGGGGCTGCACAGACCTCCCAGGCTGGAACCACCCCAGTCCCACGGCAGCACGCAGCTCTCCCAGGCCACGACAGACCAAGGGTGGCGTTTAAAGGATCAGTTGAAATGGTCGGAGTTGAGGACAGGGGGATGGATTAGTGCTCGGAGCCCCCGGCAGGGCAGGGAAGGGAAAGCAGGAGCTGGGAGTCCCTGCCCAGCACCTTCCCCTCGTCACCTCCCCACCCGGAGTGAGCCCCAGGGGAGCGGCAGCTGCTGTGCTCGTTCTGTTCCTCTTGAACTGAATTCCTTTGGAGGTGGATCACGACTCGAAACCTGCTGCTGGCTGTGGCAGGAGCCAGCTGAGTTCAGTCCCAGGTAGCTCAAAAATGAGGTTTCCAGCTCAGAGAATGCTTCAACAAGCAGGGCCAAAGTCTGAACAACACCCCGCAGGAAAATGCACAGGAAACAACCAGGAAATCACAGGATTCAGGGAAGCAAAGCTGCCCGTGGGCTGAAAAGGGACAAGAAACCTCTGTGGTGCTCAGAGCTCCCTTCTGAGCTCCAGCACCACCAGAACAGGGAAAGAAACGTGTTTGCACGCAGACAGTGCCCGTGGCAGGGAACCAGGAGACGATGAGAGATAAAAGGGACTTAAAAGCATATCAGGCTTTGTATTCTTATTTCCCTTGGCATCTCTAAGATCATTTCTACCCCACTGGTCTCCCAGACCTGCCAAGCAGGGAAAGGCAGCTTCACACCTTCTCTTCCATTGTTTGGACCTCAATTTAACTGAGGACTTGATCACCGGGAGAGGGAGATTTGGGGGGTCTTTGCCTGTCTTTCAGTACATCCCTGTCTGTGGTAAATGATTAGACAGCTAATCCTCCTTAAGATTCAGGTCTTTCCTCTCCTCAGGCTCTTCTGAACATTTGCCTCGATGCTTCTCAGCATCTCGATGTCAAAACAGCTTTTCAAATCTGACTTTCTCTGAACTCGAGTCGTGTACAGGCTCAGCTCTGCGTGAGCTTCACTCTGGAAATGCAGGAGGGAGAAGCACCATCAGAACTGACAGAGCTCCAGGTCCAGATTCGGAGCCAGATGGGCAAAAAAGCCAGAGAAATTTGGGAATTTCACCAGTCGCTTGCCCTAAGATTAAATCCAGCTGAAGACACAAACCCAACTCTCTGTGCTTGACCCCCACAGGAGTGTGCTGGACGTTCTTCAAAGCTCCCAGTGCATCAGGTGTCAAATCCCACTGCAGCAGGAGTCACACCCTGCCGGGGTTATTTTCAGCGTTATTATTGGGTACAGACTGATTAAAGACCGAGAGCTTTTCGCCTTCTCAGTGATGGGCACAGAAGAGAAATGAACACCCAGGGAAACGGCTCCGTGTTCTCAGCTGCCACGTCTTGGGACGAAACGCCTGAAGACAAAGTGCAGGAGAGCCCAGATTCCCAAAGTCCTCCAAAATTTTGAAGAACTTGGGGTCTGGAGCCCAATATTACACAAGGAGAGCACCACCACACTGCAAAGCCTTCTGCTTCCTCAGCTGGAGGACGGCTGTTGCCCTGGGATTAAGGGAGAAAACCTGGGGGGGTTTCTGCACCCAACAGCTGCAAAAATGTGGCCAAAATGCGTTTGCAACATCAGTGATCAGGGTCTTGCTTATGCCACACGCCTGAGGGAGGGCGTGGAGGAGGAACAGAGAACCTCCGTGGTGTTTTCTTGCACTGAAAAAAGAGCCTTTGCTCTGGAACAGCTGGAAACAGCTGGCTGGGCAAGCCCAGGTCCCAGAGGGCATCACCATGGAGCAGAGAACACGGAGCAATGACAGCACCAAACCTGCTGCAGCCGCAGTCAGTGAGAGTTCACTCCATCCTTCACCCTTCGGAAATGCCGGTGCAGCTGGAGCCAGGGTGGTGGCACCCACCTCACACATCACCATCTCTGCAGGAGACCATCACAGGGAAATGTTCCCGGGACTATCCTCAATCCATCCCAAATATTCCCCTTTTCAAGTGGGTTTTGGCCTTTTTGTCCTAGGAAAAGGAATAGGCTTTAGTGCCACGTGGTCGGAGGGCAGAAAACAAGGACCAGTTTCCCATACGGGGTCTTCAGTTCATTATGGCACAACCCAAAATGGGTCCTGCATGCAAAAATGCAGGCAAGTTGCCTTAAAAATTGCATATTTAATTAACTTCTCCTGGGTGAGGTTGCAGATACCTTCAGTCACGTGTCACATACACAGAAATAAAGCCAGGGCAGGGGTGACTTCTCCCGTTTCCCCAAACCCTGCAGGTGCGGGAGTTCCTCTGGCCAGCGTGCTGCCGTTTGTGCTCTTACAGGACTGAGGTTCGCTGGCCAAGTGCTGAACCGGAGTTGGGACACCTGGGGGTCCCCAAGGCTTTGTCACGAGCACTTTCAACACCCCCCAGGCCGCACCTCCAGCCTTTAAATCACCATTTCATCCATCTCAAAACAGGGATCAAGATTCCTTTGCTTGTGTTTTCCCTGTTTCTGTTATCTCCACGATCCTGGGATGTTCTCCTCCTCTGCAGAGTGAGGCTTCAAACCCTCTCGGGACCTCCAGCCCACCTAAGACACCAATTCAAGGTCTTAAGAGGTGCTCAGTGAGCTGCAGTTAACGGGGGAGTGGCTGTCACTGTGTCTGGGACTGGATCGGGAGCCTTGCAGCAAGCACGGATAATTGGAATTAAAATAAAAAAGCAGTGCCCACCGCACAGCCTTCTAAATCTGAAAGGTTAATGCACACGGAAAGGGAGAAACACAATAAAAATCTCTGCAGCTACAGATTAACTCTCACTTCCTAGGGTCTGGTATTGTTATTAAGGAAGATACTGAGAGGCAGGAATAGGAGCTGGCTGCCCTACTTCCACCGCCTTGCGCTGGGAGTTGGGGTTTGGGTTGGCTTTTATGCCTTTCAGCCTCTCCCCCGTTTGTTTTTTCCCAAACCTGCGGTGAAATGCAAATGACAAGGACTTGGAGAGGCAGCCTGAAAGCTGAACAACACTGACAGGCAGGGAATCCCTCAGGCTTGGGGCAGGTTGGTGCTTTGGAAAGCAGCTCCCAGCCCCAAAATCCGCGGCCAGGCAGAAGGAGGCGGAGGGCACCCGAGGCTGCCCGGGAGGCAGCTCCGGTTGCAGCCCCACATCCATCAGGCAGCCGATCCGCTTAGCTCGGGTGCTCCTTGTTTATTCAGCTAACGGTGAAAGTTATGTCCACATTCCGGTCTAAATTAAGTATTCAGCTGTTTTACAGACGCGGTAAGTCGGTCAGCCTTAGCCTCGGTAATTAGGGCTTACTGTTTAATTAATCTCTTGTGGTCACACAGAGTGTCTCTCACTCTCTCCGTTGGCTCACCCGGCGCAGGGAAGAGAGGCCGAGGAACAGGAGGAGTTAATCCCTTAAGCTGATCCCCTCTGCACAGACGGGAAGCGAAAGGGGGAAGGGGAACTGTTCTCTCTCGCTGATGGGAGAAAATTGGGATTACAAGTCCGCAAAACCGCTCCGGGTGCGCGGAGCTCGCTGCCCGGGCGCGGTGTCACACTGGACAGGGACACGGCAAGCCCCGGGGACGCGCCGGCTGCAGCGGGGAAGGAGGGACCTGCCCCACCTTTGTGAGCTACCGGGGCTGCTCTTCCCCCTTCCCACAGCCCCGCAGCCTCCCGGGCTCTCTCCGGCAGCTGCAGCCCCGGGGTCGATGCCCAGAGACCTCCCAGGGACCTTGGGGGACACCTGAGGAGCCCCACCCTGGCAGTGCCGAAGAACCAGAGGCAGCTGCAGCCCGAGGCTCAGGCAGGAGCCACGCTTTCACTCGCTGCAAGCGGGAGAGCGCGAAGGGGTCAGAGCTCCTCTGGAAACAGAATCACGGCATTTTCAGGTTGGAAAATGCCTCTAAAGTCACCGAGTCCAAGAGTTCACCCAGCACTGCCGAGGCCACCGTGTGCCACATCCACAGGACTTTTAAATCCCTCCGGGGACGGTGACTTCGCCACCGCCCTGGGCAGCCTGTGCCAGTGCTTGACAAGCCTTCGAGAGCCGCAATTTTCCCTAATATCCAATCTAAACTTCCCCTGGAGCAACTTGAGACCGTTTCCTATTGTCTTACCAAGATATCGAGGGGAAGCAGAGCGCAGCCAAACAAAAACGTGCTGAAGCCTGAAAAATCAACTCCCAGGGCGCCGGAACAGGAGAAAAACTGTCAGGGAACCAAGATTACCGCATTTAAGTGGTAAATAAACAATGTGGGTATCTTGTACGGGTTAGAGAGCCAGCAGGGAGGGGCTAAGAGGGTGCTAATTAGTGTCGATCCCAAACGCGCAAGCAGGGGATCAGCCGCATTTTAAGGTGCTTTTCCCTTTCAGGATGTCAAGGAAAAGAGTCTGGAAACCCCAGAGGTCCCGTGGAGGGCCAGTAGCACACGCTGCTCTGAGCTGGTGGCCGAGGGAGAGAAACCCAGCGAGGGTCTGGGCTCCTCGGACTGCGCGGAGCCGCTGGGAGAGGGTGGGGAAATGCCTGGGAGGAAAATCATCACCTCCAGCCGCCGCCTCGCCCCTGCCCGGCCCCGGGATGCTCCCCCGGGACAGGGACCACCCAGAGGGGAGCACATCCCATCCCTGTCCAACCTCAAGGAGCGCCTGCATCCCGCAGAATCCACTCGGCAGCGCCGGGAGCGGCGGGAGCGGGTGGGTCTGGAGCTGCTCGCCGCATCCTCGGGAGTTTTCTGGGGCTCCAGCGCCCTCTGCTCCGGCACGGGCAGAACTGAAACTCCGCACACCCCGCGCGGGGCAGCGGGGCAGGGGCTGGGGGTGGCTTCCCCCCGGTGTCACCCTGATTGTCACCTGCGGCTGTCCCCGCGCTCACCCGCCAGCGCGAGCCCTGGCGCTCAGCAGGGCGGCCTCGTTCAGGGCAGCTTTGTGTCTTAGCCTTTGAAAGCCTGATTGTTCGCACGGGAAATCGTCGGGGGAGGTGTCCCCCCAGCCGAGGGACAGCGGCTCTTCGGGGCACCGGGAGCGTCTGTGCCGCTGTCCCCGCTCTGGCTCCATCAGGAGCAGGACGGAGCCTCGGGTGTGACAGCTCCTCCACCCTCGGCACGGCCACGCGCGGCTCCTTCGGGTGTTTGTAGAGGTATTCGCTCCCTTTCTGCCCGTTCCACCCCAAAAATTGCTGGTGGGAACTTGGTGCCTTTAAGTCTTGAGAGGAGCCCAAATTTAGGGAGCAGCTGGGCAGGGGGGACACCTGGACAGCTCCACCCCAGTGTGTCCACCAAGCTTCCTCCCCCACCTCTGGCCATGCCTGGAACCACCCAAACCTTCACCATGCCGGGAGAATCAGCCACCCACAGCAGCAACCATCAGGGGTTGCTCCCCTCCTAACACCATGCACCCTGTTAGGAGCTCCTGGTGCTTTAAAACAGAGGCACCATTACCTCCCTTGACCCAGAAAATCCTCTGAGAACAACCTCGAGAAGGCAGCAAATAAGCCTCAAGAAATAAGCACAACAGAAGCAGTTCGGAATCCACAGCCATGTCCTGCGGGGTAGCTGGTGGAAAAGTTGCACCTTTCTCCACGTTTCCCCCAGTTTTCCCCAGATAATCTCTTTGTCAGGCACTTATCTCTTCCCTCATACCTGGTAGATGCTCAGTCTGGGCTCCCAAAGTTCAAACAACAGCAAAACTAAAGGCAAAACCCCCAAACACTGCTATTTACATGGATATATATAAAAACCTGTAGATGTACAAACATAAATGTGCATTTATGTGTTCCCAGCCCTGGGTTGTGCCAGGCCAGGCTGGGTTTCACCTCAGAACCGACACAGGGCTGGCAGCACCTCTCTCCGTGCCGGGGCCATTTGGAGGAGGGACGGCCCCAAATCCCCACCAACGGGTGCCATAAAACCCTGCTGGGTGCCAGGCGGGCCCTGGGGACACCGTGGCACCACCAGAGCCCTCAGGCAGGGCCATCACAGGTGGCACCAGGGGCCAGCAGGTGACCAGAGCCCGCTGCCAGCACTCAGCACCAGGACACGAGGAGGTGGCACCTCAGGGACACGGCTGCTGATTTATGGTGCACCCAGGGCTCTCCAAAGGCATCATTTATCTGCGTTACTGAGAGAACTTAATTATTGCTGCTCACATCAGAGGAGACTCCGAGAGCTTCTGTTGCTGAGAAGATCGTTTTAATCAGCAAACAGAGCACAAGAAACATTTATTTCTTCAGATGGCTGAAGAGTTGGTGTTTCCAGCCTCACTGAACTGCACGGGCTGGCCCAGTAGGGAGAGGAAAACTGCCCGAGTGCAGCAAAGCTGAGCAAGCTTTTCGCTGGGAGTGCTGCAGGACAGGCCCAGCAATGCCAGAAAATGGATCAGAGGAAGAAAAAATCAGAGGAAGAAACCGCAGCTGACAATTCCCCAGCACGAGAACTGGCAAGAACAGGGGTTAAAACCAATAAATAAAGCGAAGCAAAGCAGATTTAGGACCAGGAAGGCCATTTTCTTGTCTCAGCTTTGGCAGCAAGTGGAGCCCAGTGGTCAGAAGAGGGGCCTTGAAGGGATCTGGCAGCTTTTCACAAGCACTGCCAGCTTCTGGAACACAAACACACTGCCAATGTCTCTAAAGCATTTCCATCTTTAAAAATCAAGTTTCAAAAAGGGTTTCTGGCCCTGTGGGATTCCCACAAGCACCTCAGCAAGAGGCACCCGAGTCCTGGAGCGCCAAGATTTTTCACACCTGACTGTGGTTTTTAGCAAGACAAAAATTAAAGTAATTCAGAAACCCTGTGGGGGTTCCAAAGGGAGGTCACGTGTGGTTTTAAAGGTTCAATTCGAGCCCATGCTTGAATTATTATTTACATTACAAAGCAGCTTCCATGACGTTATTACTCCTGTGCCATCGCTTGGTTTCCTGTCATCACAGCAATTCCCCATTGTCTTAAAATAACAAAAAAAATCTTTTATGATCCCAACCAAAAAAAATTCCAAACCCCACAGCCTCTCTTTCTCTCTCTCCTTGACTCAGCTCAGTCTGCTGCAGGACTTGGACTTTTCCTGGAGGGAGAAAACTGGGCGATCCAGGGGGAGCTGGTGCTGGGGAGGGTGGGCTGGGTGCAGGAGCCCATCCAGCACGGGCACCTCCACCCTGCCTTCCATGCCCGGCCGTTCGATGCTTTCCTGAAGATCCAAGAAACCTCTGTGATCCTCAGATCAAACGTTCCCTCAGCGAGCTGATCCAGGGCCTTTGGATGCAGCCAGGGCTGCTCCTCTCCTCAGGGTGGGTTTTTTTGCCTCTCCTTAGAGTGGTTTTTTTTTGCATCTCCTCAGGGTGGGTTTTTTGCCTGTCCCTCCGCCCTCCCCGTGCCCCTGTCGAGGGACTGTGTTTGCTGTTCCTTGGAGAAGTCCAGATGTACAGCCAGGATCTGCAGCCCTGGCACCTCTGCCAGCTGAACACAGTAATTACAGCTCCCAAGCCTTGAGGGGAGGGACAGCTTCCCTGCCAGGGAACGGGGATTTCAGGAACGTGAGAACGAGAGGGATTGTCACTTGGGTGGAGTGGAAATGAGAATTCCTGCCGGGCAGCCAAGGGGTCAGCTCGGCTCCCAGCACTGCCACCACCCCGTGGGTCATTTGTCCAGTGAGGAGTGAAGGCCAAAACCACCAGGAGCAGGGGTCAGTGCGTCACCAGAAGGGTTTGATGAGGGTGGAGCGAGTTCTTTATGCTTTAGAGCAACAAGGACAGAGCTCAGAGCCACGGGAGCTCCTGTGGGAGCAGGACCTGGGTGGCTGAGCAAGGCTGGTGGCACCTCCTGCACGGGCAGCAAGGTGGTGGTCGTGTCCCCAGAGCACCCCTGACGAGCCTCCCTTGGTTTTGGGGCTGAGCTGAGTGGGAACAAAGGGGAACAGGACATCCTTGTGCTCCCAAAGCTGCCAGGATCACCCCCAAGGAGCCCCTCAGGGGGTTTGGGGGGACACAGCCCAGATGAGCCCACAGAACACGGCACAAGCAGGGCAGGAAAAGGGATCACGGCATGGAACAGGCAGCCAGAGCCACACAGGCTGGTTCTTCTGTCCAAAAACCACCCAGGGAGCAGCTCACCCTGCACGAAAGGTGGTTCCCAAAAGCAGGGAGAGCCGGGAGCAGCAGGAATTGAATCCCAGCAGCAGCAGAGGACACAAACCAGGGCAGTCACCAGTGAGACCAGTCCCATAGAAACCAGCAGACATGGCTGAGACTGATTTCCACTGCCTGGGACGAGGAACTCTGAGAGGAACGTGACCATTTTGCCCACCCGGAGGTGTCACCTCCCTGCTGGGACGGGGGACAGCCCTGCAGGGTGTTTGTGAACAGTTCTGCTCTTCCATTTGCCCCCGGCCCCAGCAGCCTCCCCTGCAAACACCAGGCCTGGCCCATGCTCACCCTGCCGGGCGTGGTCCTCATCCCTTCATTTCCCAACCTCCCTGCATGCCTTGTTCGTTTTTATGTAACCACAGCGACCCCAAATCAGTCTTTTAATCAGAAATTGGTAGCTTGCTGCAGCCCTGAAACATTCACTGCCACCCGATGTCCGAGCAGCCCAGCTCTGTTCATGGGATATTTTTCTCTTTAGTGGCTCTGTGCTGTTCCTATTTCAGGCGGTTTATGGAAGGATTAGTTCTTGGGAGCAGCTGCACCTCTCACTTCACTGAGAAATAAACACATCAGGCTCGCTCTGCAAGTGGCATAAAAGCAAAGGAGCTCAATACTTCCCAAGGGTTGTTCCCTCCTCATCCCACCTTGGGGCCCTACAAGCCCTCTCCCTGCTCAGAAAGTGTTTGGGGTTTGGGACTGATCCCAAATAGCAAGGAGTCATGGAATCACAGAAGGTTTGGGTGGGAAGGGACCTCAAATCTCATCCAGTGCCACCCCCTGCCATGGCAGGGACACCTCCCAATGCCCCAGGCTTCTCCAAGCCCCGGCCAGCCTGGCCTTGGGCACTGCCAGGGATCCAGGGGCAGCCACAGCTGCTCTGGGCACCCTGTGCCAGGGCCTCCCCACCCTCCCAGGGAACAATTCCTCCCCAGTATCCACCTGAATTTACTTTCTCCGGTTTGAAACTGTAGCTGGAGGACCATTGGGCTGCATCCTCATTTCTCCCCTTGTTGCCTTCTCCTCTTGCTATTTCCTGAAGGAACAGCCAAAAATAACCTTTCCCAATCCCCCTGGGCTGTCAGGGACCTGCAGGACACAGCTCACCTGAGGCTGCAATCCCGCAAGTGTTTGGCACCTCTGACACCTCTGGGGGGGCTTTTTCCCGGGCTGTGAATGAAAACAGCTCCTTAATTAAGCCCTGAATATTGATTTCATTTCCATCCTATTAACTGCCTTCCCCTACATGGGTTTGCTACACTCCGTAGGATTCCCCTTGCCCCCACTCTGTGTACACACAAATTGCCAGGATAAAAAAGCTTCATTAGTCCCATCCACTCTTCAAGCACCCATTTCTTTATGTTTTTTCGCTTTCAAGTGCTCATAAAAGAGGCTCCTTGACAGCTTCCAGACCTGCATCCCTCCAGCAGAGCCAAGATTCATGAACAGACATCAAGAGCTCAGCCACTTCGGAAAGAGAAGGAGGAGAAGAAAACCCTGAAGAAACCCAAGCTCTGGTTACCCTCACTTGTGGGGAGCTGGAGGTCTCAGAACAGCAAAACCCCGGAGCTAATGGCACTTGCTGATCTTTTTTTGTGTTGTTGAACAGCAGCAACAATTTGTTTCTGAGCCCTGAGCCGCAGCAGAGCCTGAGCAGCTCAGGGCCGGCTCACCCCGGCTGGGAGCTGCCTTTCCTGCCGAGAGAAGATCCAAGGTCCAGGATTGGACTGCATTCCCCAGCTTGGTCGGGGAAACACAAACTGATCTCCAGTTTGTGTTTCCCCCCACACGGCCAGAGAGGGGAGGAGCCTCGGACGGGAGTGGGGAGAGGCAAACATCACATTAGAGAATGGAAACACAGCCAAATGCAAAAGAGGATAAACCCAAGCAGAAAAACAGTGCTTTTTCCACGATGCTCAAAACCAAAAGCACCAAAAGATTTGGGTGTTCACTCTCAGAGGTTTTTGCATCAGTGACCATAAACCTCATGAACTCACAGGGATACTGGGGCTGTTTAATTAACTATCAAAATTACGACTTCCAACAAGAAAAGAAAGCAACCAGAGGGAAGGTTTTTAGACACGAGGCGTGGGGAGCTATTCAAACATTTGGGGGAGAAAAAAAAACAACCCACAACAACTTCTGAGTCTTTATCATCATTTTTTGGGATGTCACAGGAGGGGGCTGAAGGAATGAGAGGTGGTTTAGAGCTCAGGGAAGATGTTCCCTGCAGGATTTGTGGGGCTGTTCTGTGCAGGGCCAGGAGCTGGACTTGGATGATCCTGGTGGGTCCCTTCCAGCTCAGGATATTCTGTGATTCTGGCAGAGATTTGGGGAGGGTAAAACCCAGACAGGTTGGTCGGAGCTATAAAACACTTTCCAAACCTCCAAGTGTTTGAGCTTCCTTTGATTTTGAGCTGAAATCTCGGGAATTTTCACCACTCAATGATGAGTAAATATTCCTGTCACCCAAATTTGGGAAATGCCCCAAAATTCAGCTGGAGAAAGCAAAGGGCCTGACACTTGTTGGTCTCAATACCAGGGGGAAACTACTTAGAAAGTCAAAGAAGAATAATCAATGACCTGGAGAGTGAAATAAAGTTTCTCTACCACAAATATCTGGCTTTAAAACCCCGGGCCGATCTCCAGCCTTCTGGTAAAGCTTCACGTCGGGATCTGGGTTGTTTTTCCAGAGCAGAGCTGAGCTGGATCATTTGCCCCGTTCCAGGCACTGCTTTGATGTTTTCACTGATTTAGGAATTAGCCTGGAAGCCGCTGTGTGTGCCAAGGGAAGCGAGGACTGGCTGCAGGAGAGGTGCCCGTGCTCTGGTTCACAGTCCAGATCCTTCCTTCCCTGTTCTGTCTCAAGAAATAAAGCTCAGTAGCATCACACCAGCCTCTCCTCAGCTCCAGCCCCAGACGTTCCCTGGTGCTGCGGGAGGATCTCAGCCCTGCAGATCCCCACACCAGGCAGCACTTACTCCAACTGAATTAGCCAGAGAGGTCTGGGATGGTTAATTGGAATTATTTAGCCGTAATGTTCTGCCAGTCTCCTCCTCCTCTGCCTGGCGTGATGTTCTCTAAATCGAATTCCTTTAACAGAATCCAATATGCAGCAAAACTGTTGGTCCAGAGAAATGTTTCATTTGGGGTCTGGCTGAGGGACCCCTTTTGTGTCCCCATCCCCTGCCCAGCACCAGCACGGCACTAATTAGAGCTCTCTAAGAGCACTTAAACCATCCCAAACCTTCCTGGGGGTGAGTGAGGAGCCAGGGAGGGAGGGAATTGTTCATCCAGCACCGACCTCAGCCAGCCCCGGGGCAGAGCAGAGCAGGGCAGGGCAGGGCAGGGCAGGGCAGGGCAGGGCACATCCGTGTCCCACAGTCAGAAAATTAACCCCATTTGAGCCCAAAAGGAGCATTTACACCCAAACGAAAGGCGGGGATGGCTCAGGCACAACCTGCACCAGCACGAAGCTGCCTCAATTCGGTTTTGCCTCCCACTAAAATGCAGCATTTTGGCGTTTCCCCCCCAGCCCGTGGGTGCTGGCGCTGAGCATCACATCCCTGCCCAGCTCCTGCTCCTCCTCCAGCCCTGCCGCGGCCGCAGCATCCCGCGGGCTCCTGGCTCGTCCCGTTCTCCCAAAGAGCTCCGGGAATTCGCTGCAGGGCAGAAAAGCAGCTCCCTGCGGCAGGAGGGGAGCGCGGCCATCGGCAGAACCAAACGCCACACAAGTTCCTCAGCCTCTTCCAGCTCACGCCGGCGCCGAAGGGATGCACACGATATAAACCAGAATGTTCCCCCCACTCCCCTTTTTTTCCTTTATAAAGTCACTTTGCTGACGGTGCGGGCCACGGTCGCTGCTAACGAACTCCCAAGCAATTTTTTCCAGCTCTTTTCCCCCAGCAGCTGCACGACCAGAGAGAAATTCTCTTCCCAGCAGAGGCAGGAGAGAAGGATATTTGTTTTATTACGTCTGGGTAAAGCTTATCTGCCTATTTGCTGCTCAGAATTGTATTTACAGAGTACAACAAAGGCAAAGCCGAGTGCACTAATTGCTGTTGCTCAGGTGGAATATTTTGTGCTCACCCCGAGCCCTTCATTGGTGGGGCTTTATACTTTATCTAGCACGGGCGAGCTCCACCGAAGGGTTTTATTATTCACCCATCACTGCTGTTTCATTGCCGCTGTATTTTCTGAAAGGAGGGAGAAAAACCTCAGTGATTTCTTGCTTTTCAAGCAAGGATCGCTGAGGGTTTTTTTTTTTCCCGAGCTCATTGCACGTTGCAGACAAATAAATCACCATTTAAATCAGCCTCATTCTGAGCTCACAGATGGAGGCTCCTCCGGAGGGGAAGCTCTCCACATCCAGGTGCTTTCCATCCTCCTCGCAGTGGGCTCTGCATTCCCAGCCTCCCAAGGGATGAGCACAGAGCAAAAAGCAAACCCCCAGTACGGGAAAAATTCCAGCCCAAAAATCGTTTTGGTTTCTCTCCGATCAACAGCACAAATCCTCATTTTAGCTCTGCTCCCGATTATTTGGTTCCGGAGCATCCCCACAACCCTTTGTTCACACAGCAGAGCCCAGCCCAGGCACCAGCTCCCAGCGCTGAGCGTTCATGGCCTGCAAGGGGGGCTGGAAATGGGGTAAACTGGCCTGAAAAGAGGATCAGGGGGTGGCACTTCCCCCGTCCCCCCTTTCCTTGGGGAAGGGAAAAGCATCCCAAACGCAGAACACAACCTCTGGCACAGCTCCCCAGCCTCCTCCTGGGAGTGAACTCACCCCAAGGCCCTGCTGGGCCCTGAGGAACGTGGTGGCTGTGGCGAACCCCCCTCAGAGGGAGCTGGGCAGGGAGGCCCAGCTGTCCGGCCTGTCCCCTCCTGCAGGGCGTCACAGGCCCTGAGGCCGCCAAAGGGACCCCTGAGAACCAGCGGCCCTCCCCAGGTAATCTCCTGCCATCCTCCTCACAGAGCAGAGCGTTTTAACAAAGCCTGGCCTAGCCCAGGCCCTGCTGCCCCCAGCTCAGCTGGGCCGCTTTGTGACAAGGGGAATTGAATCCCAGCTCAACAGCCCGGGGCAGAGCCCCCCAGGGCGGGTCTGGGGCCTTCACCCCAGCTCCCTGCAAACCCCCAGGGCCTCCAGGGGCAAGGAGGGAGAGGAGCTGCGACATGGTGGGGACGCTCCTGGTGCCTGAACTTCCTTCCCCACACTGCCACAGCCGTCCCAGAGGGCTGCAGAGCATTTACTGATTAAAAACTTCCCAAGCCTGGGGGCATTTCCTTGCTGTGGGGGCTGCTGGGCCCCCCTGATGCTGCAGGGACAGCAGAGGTGACCCAGGTGCCGTTCCCTGGCTGGGTGCTGTCCCCTCCCGTGGCACACAGGCACCTCCAGCAGCAGCTCCTGAGTGTCCCCCCAGGGCCACCAGCAAAGAGGGAGCCCCAGTAGTTGCTCAACACAGTCCTGAGGGCCTGAGCCCTCTTTAATGACCCTCACATTGGTTAATTAGAGATTAAAAGGCAGCAATGAGCAAAAAACTCAGGTGTGGGGCTGAGCTTGTCCAACCTCCCCCTCCCAGGTGGGGCACACCTCTCCCTGCTGGCAGCACCCGGCAATATTTGCTTTTCTGGGCATTCAGGCCACTTCTGGGCCCGGGGAAGGCACAGGGAGGCCGAGCCTGACCTCCCCTGGCACCAGCTCCTGTCCCCCCATCACTCCCACCCCTCCTGCAGCCTTAAACTTGAACCCCAGGCTGGTTCTCCCTCTCACAGCCAGGACATCGAGGCCTTTCCCTGCCTGCAGTGACAGCAGCCGAGGCTTTTCATCCTGTTCGGGGCACCAGAAAGGAAATTAAAAGGGTGATAAGGGAGCTCCTTCAGCAGACGAGGGAATATTCTGTGCTAGCAGGGAGATAAAGCAATATTTCTTCCAGCTCTGGCAAAGGCTCGGGGATGAGACGTGGGGTGAAATTCCACATTTATAGAGGTTTTATAACTCTTACCTGGGCTGCAGGATAACCATCAGCCTCGCTCAGATTTCCTCCTCCTCAGAGGAGGTCACGGCAGCACAAAGAGAGGGAAGGAGTCCATGAAGAGAAGCCAGATCAGCTCCAGTACCCAGCGTAATTTATGGCTTTGCTGGCCCAGGTCAGCCCAGGGCGATGGGTGCTGCCTTTGGGGGCTTTTTAACACCCCCCTGTCCATCAGCACCCCGAGAGATGAGCCAGGAGAGCTCCTCAGCTCAGTGTGCAGGGGGTTTTGCAGCCCCCAGAGCTGGATCTGACCCCTCCGTGTCCCACCCTGGCCCTGGGGCAGGAAACCCCCTGGGAGCAGGTGACAGACTGGGCTCGGTCACAGCAGCCCCCAGCCACCCCTGGCACCCCCCGGGACCCCCAGAGCCAGCCCCGGGCAGAGCCAGACCCCGCCAAGCCCCATGCTGGGAGCAGCCCCAGGGATTGCTCCCCCTCACCTCCTTCCCGGGTAGCTCCGATTTCATTTTACTTCCCTTGCCCCTGGCAGGGGCTGGGGAGGCACCCCAGGACCCCCAAACCTCAGTGTGCCCATCCGGAATTCAGGCCCCCAAACTTCTAATTACACAGCATTTTAACAAACAACCCCAAACCCCCCAGGATAAATGGCAAACAGACACTCAGACTGCTTTTCTCTGCAGGAATGGGGGATTTTTTGTTGCTTTCTTCATTTTCAAGCCCAGTAAGGAGCAGCTCAGCCCCACCCTGGGCCATCCCTCCCCCACAAGGAGACAAAAAAAGCCAAACTCCTTTTAAAGCACTTTTTTTTTCTTTTTTTTATTGATTTCATTGAAAACAGAACAAGAAAATGATCAGAGCCAAAAGGCTGCTCCTTTAAAACTGTCAAAAACATTAACAGAAAAAAAAATAATAATAATAAACATGATGGCATTATGAATGTTCTAGAAGAGATGAACAAAAAAAAAAAACAAAACCAAAAACTTGTTACTGCACTAATTACAGTATTTAAAGATATATGCAAAAAAAAAAAAAAAATTAAGATAATGACCTGCCCAGCCACCACACAAAAGGTGATGGCAAATTTATTCACACTACAATACTAACAATTTAAAAAAAGTTTTGTTTTTTTTTCCTGCATTTTTATACTAAAATCACTTTGTTCTTTTTATACAATTGATAAGTTTATATTCACGTGGTGAGCAAAAATCACACCAGAATCAGCACCGTTTTGTTTTGTGGTTTCTTTTTGTTGTCATGCTGGTTTTTTTGGTTTTTTTGTGGGTTTTGTTTTGTTGTTTTTTTTTTTTTTTTTAAGCTTTTTTTTTCTTTTTTCTCTTCATGTTTTTAATGCTTGTCCCCGATGTTTCAATAATGGTAAAAAATAAATCAGTTTATTGAAACCTCATAGCGTGTGGCTTAAAAATCAATCCAAGGTGCCCAGCGTGGAGCAAAGGGATGGGAACAGACGAGCTGGTGGCATCTGGGATCTTCTCACCGTGACACATCTGTCCACCCCAGCCAGTCCAGGTTCTCTATAATATATATATCATTCACTTTATCTTTAAAAAAGGGGGGGGAACTGGTTTTCTTTAGGAATTAGTGTCTTGTAAAATCCTCTTCAGCCTTCCCTCTCTAAAACCACTCGTGGGACGGGGTGAGGGGAATTCCTTCACGGAGGAACCCAACACTGAGACAGGACCAGAGCTGGTTTGAACGCAGAAAATCCAGGAGGGAGAGAGCCAAGGGATCACAGGGATGGGAAGGACTCTGGGATTCTTCTCATCAGATGAGAAAAAAGCTGTGGGGGTTGGAGGGAACTGAGGGTATTTGTAGGAAACACCCCTGGAAGGGCCCCACCACAACGTCCTGCGAGATGGGGGAGGAATTACTCATTTATAGATCCAAAAAAAAAAAAAAAAAACCCAAAAAAACAACCAACCAACCAAAAAACCAACCAAACCAACAAAAAACCAACCAGCAGAACCTGCCCCGGGGCTGTGCCAAGCAAACCCAGAGCCAGCACCTCCCGCTCCCTCCCAGAAACCCAAGTCCCATCAAGTATCCAGAGTTTATTGTGGCCGAACTGGAGCCGAGTGGGCGGGAGGGATCCAGGCAATGAGCGACATTCCGAGGGTGGGCGGCTCTCCCTGGCTCTGACAACACTCAGCACGTTCAGAGAGGAGGCCAGGACAGCTCAGGTGGCAAAAAAAAAAAATGCAACAGCCACCCCTGCACACACAGCTGTGAAACCCAGCAGCTTTCCAGGAGCAGGGAGGGGAGAACAACAGCACGGAGGTGGGATTTGCTTTCACTCCTTCCTCAAGTAACAGTCGGTGGCACAGCCCTAAGTGTCACAAACCCTTGGCTTTCCTTGAGCGGGGTTTTTTTTTCTTCTTTTTTTTTTTCTTTTTTCTCTTTTCTTT
>VZRQ01005226.1:123587-157004 GCA_013397975.1 Machaerirhynchus nigripectus | reverse complement strand
TTTTTTTGTGTGGTTTTGTGTCATTTTTTGTTGTGGGTTTTTTTTGTTTTCCTCTCTCTCTCTCTTTCTCTTCTTTCTCTTTTAAATGGAAATTCAGACAGTATGTGAATCTATGGGGTTGGAAGGAGTCAGTCTCAAAAGGGGCCGGCGGCCGTGGCGGAGCTGGTGTCGGGGAGCCCGTTCTCCTGCGTGTCCTGGGCCGAGGTGCTCGCCTGCCGCTGGGCCAGCGCTGAGCTCGAGTGTTTGCACTTGGGTGAACCGCACTGACAGCTGAAGAATTTGCCTTTGATGTCCCAGAACCTGTCCCCGTAGTCGAAGCTGCAAGAGAGAGACACAGGAGGGGTCAGGGAAGGGCAGCAGCGAAGGGACGTCGGTGCTGCCGCGGCTTCAGGGAATCACGGGATGGTTTGGGATGGAGGAACCCGAAAGATCATCCTATTCCATGGGCAGGGACACCTTTCATTGGAGCTCCATCCATCCTGGCCTTGGACACCTCCAGGGATGGGGCAGCCACAGCTTCTCTGGGCACCCTGTGCCAGGGCCTGCCCACCCTCATTGTAGAAGACTTGTTTATCTAATCTAATCTAATCTAATCTAATCTAATCTAATCTAATCTATCCCTGCCTCTGGCAGTGGGAAGCCATTCCCTGTGTCCTGTCCCTCCATCCCTTGTCCCCAGTCCCTCTCCAGCTCTCCTGGAGCCCCTTTATGCCCTGGAAGGGGCTCTGAGCTCTCCCGGGAGCCTTCTCCTCTCCAGGTGAGCACCCCCAGCTCTCCCAGCCTGGCTACAGGGCAGAGGGGCTCCAGCCCTGGAGCAGCTCTGGGGCCTCCTCTGGATTCACTCCAGCAGCTCCACGTCCTCCTCATGTTGGGGATCTCAGATGTAGAGGCAGCTCTGCAGGTGGGGTCTCACCTGAGCGGGGCAGAGGGGCAGAACCCCCCTCCCCTGCTGCCCACACTGGGGGCCCAGCCCAGCCCAGGGCGGTCCAGGGCTCTGAGTGGACACGGCCGGGCTGAGCCTGGGGCTTTGCAAACTTCAGGGGGATCCCCGAGCCCCAGCCCCAGGAGTGAAGGGACGCAGCGACCCAGAGCTCTCGTGCCCGCAGTGCCCCACCGGTGGCAGCGGGTGGCACGTACCCGATCTCCTCTCCAGCCTCTATGTGCCTGGTGCTGAAGAAGGCGATCCTGGGGAAGCGCAGGTCCTGGTGGGACATGAACACCCGCACCGGGATGAGGTTGGGCTCGCACAGGTGGTTGATGAAGCGGCTGATGTTGCCATAGAAACGGGCATCAATGCAGTAAACCTCTCCATCCTGGGGGGAAACGGGGCAGCGCTCGTTAGGGCACGCTGGGGCTGGGAGCGAGGGGATTAAAGAAATGATTGGGCTGTTGGTGTCTCCATTAACGCTGGAGCTTCGGGAACAGCCAGGGCAGGGCACTCACTGTGGGTTTGGAAGGACTGAGAACGCACACACACACACACACACACACACACGCACTTTTATATTCAGTTTATATCCAATGGTACCCTGAAAAAGGAGTTTTCTGCACAGCACTCTGCCCCCACACACCCCAAGAGCTGTTTTTTAACACTCTGGCACACCAGTTCTCCCAGCCCGAGCACCAGTTTGGCACAATGGGATTGATGTTCAGTGCAGACACCTTATGGGTACCAGCCCCTGGATGGGGGAACAAGCACCTGCTCTGTCCTCTAATTGAACATGACAGCTTGGAAACACAGAGCCAGAGCCTGGAGAAAACACAGGGTTTTGCAGATAAGAGCGAAAGTGAGAACACAGAAATTCCCTTTCCAGAGAGCCCAGAGAGCAGTAATACTTTGTTTTCCTTGAAAATAAAAGAACCCCCCTCAGGGCTTTTTTATTCCAGCAGAGAATGACTGTGCAAAGCAGAGGCTTTAATTACAGCAGCTAATTTCAGCTGCAAAGAGGCCAAAAGCAAAAGGATCCATTAGTGGTGCTCCAAGCCCCTTTTGGACAAGCACCTCGGATCGTTAATGGATGAGCTGTGCCAGGTCACACTCGGGGGTGCAGGAGCCCAGGAGAACATCCCAAAAACTGGGGGAGGCACCACCCCAACGGGCCTGGAGCACACATGGTGTCACCGGCTCCGAGTTCATAAATCAATGATTTAAATCATTTCACTTCCTCAGTTTCATCCACGGCAATGCCACGGTGGGGCAGGATGGCAGCACCACTCCCCCACCCACAGCAGGGCCTGGGACACTCCGTGGTCACCTCACGTGGGGCTGGGAGTGACAGTTCAAGGAACAGGGACAACAAATGACAACCCAGACAGCAGTAATGACAACCCAGCCACTCTGACCACAGCACAAACCCGTTCAGGCCACTCCTTCCAGACACGCCAGGACCTCCAGGCCCCTCCAGGGTTGGGATTCACACCCTTGGCAATGCCCATCACTCTGGAGGGCACCTGACCCCCTGGCTCTGCCCTGCCCTTCTCTGCCCAGCCTGATGGGCAGCTTTAACCATCCCTCAGTGTTTTGGTGCCTGGTTTTCCACAGATGCCCCACCTTGGTCTCCCTCCCTGCTTCCCTGAAGGCTTCCCAGGAGCCAGCACAGAGGTTCTCCCTCAGGGCTGTCAGTCAGCACTAACCAAGAGGCAGGGCAGGGCCCAGGTGGGCTCTTGCTCATGAATGCACAGACCAGGCTGAAGTCCCTTTCAACTTCTTAATTAGTCTGACCCCCTGTTTTCACACCAGACTCATTATTTATCTTTTCTCAGCTCCTGAGTGTGCATTGCTTTAAAAAACAGAAGAGGACAAAAAACAAAGCAAAGCTTCCTTGTCACCAGCTGCTGACAGAAACAAGGCACTGAGTGTTTTACAGCCTTCCTTGGAAGCCACCCCACTCCTGCGAGTCCCCAGCTCACCTTTTCTCACTTCTCCTTCCCCAGGGGAGTCTGAAGGCATGGCCTTGCTTAAAACTTTTAGATTGTATTTTGCAAAACAAAATTTCTGCCCTGAGAGCCCTAACAGAGCAGTGCAGGGAAACAAGCAGCAGAACAAGCCCCTGCCAGGTATCTGATGGATCCTTTATGAGTGAACAGGGGTTTTTTGGGGAGTTTTTTTCAGTCTTTCAGGTCATCATCACTTTCTGAAGAACCCAAAGAGCTGCCAATCACACAGGTGCCAGGCTGGGAGTACCAAACCCTGGACAACTGACCTCAGGATGCTCCAGCACATTTGAGAGAAGAGCATCTTGCTCAGCAGTGGTGTGGGCACCACGAGTTGGTTCTGCTGCCCTTTCAACCAGCCCTGAGTCTCACCTCAGCCACATTTCCACCAAAGCACAGCAACTGTGCTCTCTGCAGGGTTTTGCTGTACATCAAGATGGAGATAAACTTTCTCTGGGCTCTTTTGGGGAGGCAGGACCTCGGGTTTGTCTGGCTGGACACCTGCAAACACCGTACCTTGTTGTCCAGGTCGAAGAGGTAGGAGTCCTCCTCACGGACATCGGCCTCGGAGTCGGAGATCAGCTCCCCAACGTACCTGTGGGAGAAGGACAGGCAGGAGTGAGAGGCTCCTGTGCTCACAGGTTAAACACCTCTTTTTAGGAAGAGAGAAACACGGGGATGCAGCCCAGCCACACTGCTGGTCAGCTCCGAGCCACCAAACAGAGCCCTGTTAACTTCCAACAGTAAAAATCTGCCTCCAAACTCTTATCTCCTCAGAGCAACACTTAAATAACGTTAAAAATGACTTTAATGACATTAAAACAACTTTAATATTAAAAATCAGTTTAAGTTTTCCCTGAGGATTAGGTTTCCTTTTGCAAATCTCTTTGTTGGCCAAGATCAACACACAAATCCAAATCCTCCTGGAGCTCCTGGTCAGGCTCAGGTTGTCCCACAACCACTGCAGTGCTCGTGCTGTTCACACCCCAAAACAAAACACTTGTGTCTGCCCCTCCTGTACCTCCCAGGGTATTCTGAGCAATTATAGGCTATGCAACTTAAGAAGTTTTGGTTTAAAAGTCTTAGGTCCTGGCAGGATCCCTGGAAGGATCCAGGCTTTTTTCTCAGTCTCTCCTGAACCAGAATAAATCTGAGCTGTGATCCCAGCTGCAGCCACCCTGTTGTAAAACCAGCTGGCAGGCAGGTGACAGGCAGGTGACAGGCAGGTCTTCAAAGCAGAATGGAGCAGGTGCTGCTTGGCCTGGGCTTGCTGAGAAGTTCCAAATGCACCCCCACAGCCAGGGAGGTCTGGGTTTGGTGCAAAGCCCTGACTGCAGGAGTGTCCCCACATCTCCCCATCTCCATCTGAAATAGTTCTGGACTGTCAAGGTTCAACACCTCCTGCCCTGAGCTGCTTTAGTCAGTCACAGACTCAGAGTGGAGGGACTGAGGGAGGATGTGAGAAAGAAGCAGCAGCAGAGCAGCTTTTCAAGTGTCCAAGGACAGGGTTTGGAGCAATCTGGGACAGTGGAAGGTGTCCCTGCCCATGGGACAGTGGAAATGAGATGGGATTTAAGGTCCCTCCCAACCCACACCAGTCTGTGTTTCTGATTTTGGTTTGTAAGTGCTCCCAGCCTGCAGTGAACCACAAATTATTGCAAGCAAAGGATTCACCACACGAATAAATATTCTTTGCAGCATCGACAGAACTCCCATGACCAGCAGTCCTCTCACAGCATTCCTGCAGCCCTCAGGCATATTCCAAGTGTTCCACAACTGCCTCCAATCAATCCCCCTGGGGCTCAAGGCAGCATTTAACTCCCAGGCTGGGGAGGAGGAGAGCCAGGAAACACGAACCTGCAGAGGATCCCTGCACTCTGTGACCAGGGATTTTTGGCTCTAGCTCCCAACTGGGAGCCTCCTGTTTGCCTTCACTGCTCTACTGCTGGAAATCACCCACTCCTCGGAGGCCTAAAGCACAGAAAGGTGGCCAGAGAGGGAGAGAAATTGCTGTGGAAAGGCCCAGCAGGCAGCAGCAGCTGAGAACAGCTGAATAATTCTGCCCAGAGACAGCTGCTGCAGGTTTGTAACTCAGTGAAACAAAACACCACAGTGGAATTAAAAATCATTGGTTTGATGCTCCTTTAAAGCCTATTCCTGTAACTCATTTCCTTTCCAAGGCTGTTCACAGATACAAACAGGTCCCTGATTTTCCAGGGCCAAAGTTAAGGGAGGACGTGCAAGGGGTGCACGTTCCTACCCAAAAACCAGCAGGAGCCCCTTCATTTAAGAACTCCTGTGGTCAAGGCAGCGCCTTTCTTCCCAGCAGGATGCTCAGCACACTGATGGCAAGTAACTCTATCCCAGAGCTCCACAGGGCCCCTCAGCACTGCTCAGACAGGCTGGACTCGAGTGAGGTTGGAACTGAAGATCCTGGAGGTCTTTTCCAACCTCAGTGACTTCGAGCAGAGGGCATTCCATGCAGAAACCAAGAGCAACAAGCAGCCCCCAGCACAGGCTCCAGCGTTTTCCACAGGATGTGGGAGCAGGAGGCCTGGGGCTTCTCTGGCTGAAGGTGTGGCTAAAACACCTGGCCTGATGCAGCTGGTACCTTCCTAGAGCACCGCTGAAACAGGAAGCAAATATTCAAAAACCATACATGGATGCAAAAGGAACAGAGCAGATCCTCTGGTTTCTGCATCCCACTAATTCCCAGCCTCTCCAACACAAGTCAGCAGCAGCTGTGCTGGTTGCAGAAGGAGCAGCTCCACCACCTACCAGCTAAGCATGGATTCAAGCCAGCCCACAGCAACAGCAGCACAGGGTGAGCAACAGCAGCTTCTGAACAGCACCAGATTCCGAGGCCAGGGAGAAACCTGCACGTGAGCACAGCCCTGAGGAGCTGCAGAGCTCCATGGGAGCCCAGTGGGACACGAGGGTGGCACTGCCACATCCCCCCTCACCAAGCTGCTGCTTCCAGGGCTGTGCTGAAGGGACAGGAGGCATCTACAGAGTGACAGAATCATCACGGATGGGAAAGACCTTCAGGATCATCGAGTCCAGTCACGAACCCAGCACCAGCACAATCACCCCAAAACACATCCCCAGCTGCCACATCCAGATGCCTTTTGAACACTCCCAGAGGTGGTGACTCCAACACCTCCCTGGGCGACTCATTCCAGTGCCTGACCACTCTTTCAGCAAAAAGCCATTTTCATATCTCTGATCTGAACCTCCCCTGGCCCAGCCTGAGGCCGTTCCCTCTCCTCCTGTCCCTGTTCCCTGGGAGCAGAGCCTGACCCCCCCTGCTGCCCCCTCCTGTCAGGGAGTTGTGCAGAGCCACAAGGGCCCCCCTGAGCCTCCTTTTCTCCAGGCTGAGCCCCTTTCCCAGCTCCCTCAGCCTCTCCTGCGGCTCCAGCCCCTTCCCAGCTCCCTCAGCCACTCCTGGTGCCCGTGAAGAGTCACAGAATGAAGGGCACACCAATGCAATCATCCTTCCAAAGCAGAGTAATGACCACCCAGGGCTCTAATCCAGGTGTTCAGCACAAAATGCTCTTCCAGAGGAGCTGATCCTGGGATCTGCTGTGTCCTGGCAGCCCTGGGCACTGCCAGCGCTGGGGCTGCTTTCCAGAGAGGAAGAGAAGAAGGAGCCAGGTCTATGGGATGCTCACAGAGAATCACAGGAAGGACTCATGGAGCAGGGGACTGTGTTGGTGAGTAAATGAGTGTGTGGCACAAGGAGGAATGTGCACGGGCACGATGTTAATTAGCTCAGCTGGTTAGTAAGCAGCTCATTTAGATAATGAAGAGAGTGCCCAGCACTGAAACAGTGCCAGCAGCTCCTGGCAAGGGCGGGGGCAGAGCCAGGGTGTGGGATCTGCACCCCATCAACCCCACATTGCACTGTCTGTGTTCATCACACCTTCCCCAGGCTGCCTCCTCGCTGCCAGCTGCTCCTGGGTGCTGGCATTCCAGCAGGATCTGGTGAAGTCAGTGCCTTTTTCCCTCTGGGAGCACTTACTCACAGGCTCTGGCTCATCCCCGGGCACTGCACCAGGACCTTTGGTACTTATGGAAAGCCCTGCACGAGGACAGGCCTGAGCCACTCCCCACAAACAGCAGCTTTTGGCTTTATCTCTAAAAAAATATTTTAGCAGCTGGCAGCTCCTGACATGGAAGAAATACTTGGCCAAATGACTGCAGAATTATCTTTTATTTTTTCTTTTAAATACTGCAATAATCTCCCTCAACCCCCCACCCCAATTCCATAACACATCAATAACTAATTCTAAAAACTCCCAGCACCTATTTCCGTCATGGATGTGAGTCCAGCCTCGTTTGGAAGGTCTTCACTCACTGCTGTATTGCAATGAAGAGAACACTTCCTGAATGATTTCATAAAGTACCCATACCACTTTAAAGCCTAAAACCATGGGGTCTGATTTATCCACCTGACATAAATCTGAACATTTCTGTGCCTAAGTACTTCACTGAGTCATGGCCAAAACATGTGCTTAACCCCAAGTGCTTCACTGTTTTGCTGCATCAGACTAAAGCCAGAGCTGTGACACTGGAAAACCTCTGGAGAAGTCAGCATTGAAGCACAGAAAGTTGTTCCAAACTGCACTGGCCCTCAGTGTCCCATATCCATGGGAATAAATGAGCTGAGCCCATTTGCAGCACAACCCAAACGTGCTTTTCCCCCATCACCTGGGTTTCAAAGGGGGAAGAGCTGAGCCCAGATCCCAGCAAGACAGAGCGGGGCAGAGAAAGCTCCACACTGTGGGGAAAAGGACAGACAGAGCAGGAAGTGGAGTCAGGAAACCTCTGGCTGAGGGCAGCAGCTGGGCTCGATGCCAACTCGATTTGCACGAAAACCTCTCCTTAAAGAGAAGCAAAGCACATGTGCCCTGGGGAAGTGCTGGAGCTGGGAAGTGCCAGGCTTGCTGGGATGGTGGAAGCTGCACAACTTACTCGCACACGAAGGTTCCCAGAGGAATGTCCTGCATCGTCCGCACTCCCCAGCCCATCCTTTGTGTCCGGTAAAGCTGCAACCGAGTCCTGGAAAAGAGGGAAAGAGGAAATGAAGCCACGCTGGTGGCAGCACTCCACAGAAAGAACGGATTTTTGTGGAGAGATGAGCAAAAAGCCAGCACCTTTGATCACCACACGCTCCCAGGGGAGTTTAATATTCACCCTCTCGTTCTCACACTGCAGGGATGCTCCACTCCCACAGCTCCCAGCTGTGGGCAGATGCTGGCATGGAAAAAGCCCAGGGACAAGGGACAGGTGCCAGGCAGCTCCTTCTGCCTGCCCAGCTGCACCCCAAGGGGCTGGGGAAGAGGGCACAGGGCTGGATGCTCTGTGTGGTGATGATGATTTACAGAGGCTATCAGAATCCCACCAGCATTTCCTTCCCCTCCAGACACCCCTGGGGGAAGCAGGGAAGGTGGAGAGGGATTTAAGACAGTGGAGCTGTGCTGAGGGGGAAGGCAGGGAGCTCCCGGGGACTAAAGAACACCTTGAGCTAAGTGCTCTGACCCCTCTGCCCTCTGCCAAGGCCAAGGCTTTCAGCAGTTCCACCATATCCAGCTGCCTGGCTGAAAGACAAGGAAGAAAAGCTGCAACTTGAGACTTCTTGGTGTAATAGCTGCTCTGTGGAATTTTACTGATGGGGTTTATAGGCAGAGAAGCCATCCTGTAAGTCATGCTGCCTTGTGCTCAGCCAGAACCTGAGTTAAGTGCAGGATGAATAGTCTCCAGGGCTAGAAAAGCTTGCTCTATCCCTGAGGGAACCAAAACCCACTCTCAGCAATGCTGTTATCGGAATTAAGTGAAATCTGATGCTCAACTTAACTTCAGCCTGTTGCTTTTCCCAGTACTTCTCTCCCCCCCACCCACTCCCTGCTGCACCGTCAGCTCAAACCAAGGGATGTGAATCTCATCCTGTCTGCCCACAGCTTCACCAGGGCAAACCATGACCTCAGGGGAGTGATTCTCTCAGAGAAACTGGGTCTAACACTGGGTTTGGGCTTGGAGAAGCTCCCCCAGGTTTTGCCTCATCCATCAGAGCAGAGCCGAGCCCAGCTCAGGTCTGGGCTCTGCACCGGAGCCGACACCGGCAGCAGCGGGGCCACGGCTCCGAGCAGAGCCTGCCAGCTGAGCTGGGCCAGGCTGCCAGCTGGATACGTGTGCTCTGCCAGGCAGAGTTAATTTGGAGCACATCTGATAAAGGAAGCACTGAAAATGGAGCAGCAGCACCCCTGTGTCAGCTGCAGCCCCACAGCAGGAGCCTTCCCTGCTGCCTCCCCGGGGACCGAGGGCTCTGCCCAGCACCTGACCCTCCTTCCCAGCAGAGCTGCTCCCCCCGGCTCGTGATTGGGCTTCCAGCCCTTCCCATCTTTCAGAAGAAACACTTCAGCAAGGCAAAAAATGCAAAAGCAACAGCTCTGGCTGTACAGCTCCTAAAGAAACACCCACGGAGGCACCGGAGCTCGGGAGCTTGGCAGGGAAAACCAGGGAGAGGTAAAGTTCTGTGGGAACACACTGAGTTTCTTCCTTGCTTATTTTTAACACTGCAAAATGTCATTGAAACGACAAAGCTTGCAAAAGGAGTGTTGTCAGCACTATAAAAAAATTCAAAAAAAGTCTTTTTTTTTCCCAGTGGGATCCCTTTGAACTTGGTGCAGTGGCAAACTGCTCCATAGCAGGGGTCCAAAGCAAAACATTGACCTTTTTAGCCAGGCACCAAAATCCCAACGGTCTCACCTGGAGCAGCGAGCCCAACAGGTGTTCAGGTATCCAGTTCAGGAGGAATCATGCCAGTAACTTGGAAATTTTAAGCAGTCAAGTCTGGGCATGCTGGCCTGTATTTCTAATCTAGATTGCTGGCTCACGAGATCTTCTGAATTAAGACTCTGCAGCTCTGTTGCTGTCATGTCCTTCCCAGCTCTCCCCCTGAGACACCACACCCGGGCTGTGCATGCAAACCCACAAGCCATTTCTATGTTTTATGGTCAGCTGAGGAAAGAACACTGCAGTTCCCACCTGACAGTGCCATGGGCAGGGTGCAAATATTAATTGAGACTTTAACTGAGCTCATCAACCCACTGCTGCTTCATTCCCACGGGCAGCACACAGGAACCCACTTCCATCCCACCAGCCCCAGCTTCTGTGCCGGGTTTTGTGGGTTTATGGGCGAGCTGAGAGGCAGAAAGCTCATGGGTTTGGGGTTTGGGTCCTGCCCAGATCAGCTGTGTTTGGCCCCTCCTGCTCACCTGAGGCCGTTCTGCACCACCCGGTTCCTGCAGGTTCTCCAGCACGAGCACGCGTGGTTACACTCGAAGATCAGGGGGGGCTCAGCCATGTTGAACTCAGGCAGGAGTCGGCCATCCTGAAGGAGACAGCCACCCCAGACTGGGTTATGTGTCTGCTCCTGGGATCCCCAAAACCACAGGCAGAAATACCCCCCAAGGTAAAAACAGGCCGGAGAACCCCAAGGGGGAGTCGTGCCCCGACGTCCCCAAACCCAGCACCAGGGCTCGGGTTCTGCAGCGGTTTTGCTCTGCCCTGACAGCACCACTGTCACCCACAGCTGACAAACAGCCAGAGGATTTAGATTTTTGCTGCCTGGCATCACCCTACACAGCACTAAATAATACCTCCCGGTGCTGTGCACAAAACTGGTGTGCACCATCATCTTTATTGTCTTTTGCTGTGCTGGAGGGGAGAAGGGGACGCTTACTCTGCCTCTGGAACAAAGCCAGAACTTCCACAGTCCAAGGCCAGCACACCCAAGTTCTGTGAACCACGTTACCTTCCCAAGTAACACTCCCAAAAAATTCAATTCAATTATTTACCAACATAGGGGATTAAGGAAGTGATGGATGCAATTTATCATATTTAACAAATCTGGCTTTTAAGGCTTCAGAGGTGTAATCACCTATTAATGTGTAAATGAAATGGCTACAAAGCCAAGAAAGATGCCAACATTCCCCCCGGGAGAAACCCGCAGAGATTCACAGAACTTCTTATCTTTGCAGCACCTGCCCAAAGATGAATCTCCAAAACCTCCCTGGAGGGTTGAAGCATTTACCCACAACAAACCTGACTTCTGGCAACGTGGCAGTGAAAACATCTTTACTTTGCCTTCAACCAGAAGAATCACAATAAATAAAAGCAGATTAAAAAAAATTTCTCTCTCTACTCCCTTCCCTTTGTTTACATCTCACAGCACTTTCCACGCTGCTCTGAAATGGAAGCTGATTTCACGCATGGATTGTTAAATGCTCCCTATCACATGGCTGTAATTAATGGCTCAGCTGGCACGAGAGGAACACAAATAACACAAGAAAAGCTGCCCTGAGCACGCAGTTTGGATTATCACACGGCTCAGAGCTGAGACTACAACTTCAGGCATTTTAAGTGAAGAAGAAAGGAGCTGGAATTACAGAAGCAGGAAACGGTTTGGGTTCGAAGGGACCTTAAAGCTCATTTTGTTCCAGTCCCTTCCATGGGCAGAGACACCTTCCACTAGACCAGGGTTGCTCCAAGCCCTGTCCAGCCTGGTTTTGGGTGCAAGGAACTGAATTAGGCAAAGCTGAGCTCTCAAGCCCTGGTGTGAGCCAGGAGGGGGCTGTGTGTCCTCACCTTGTCGTACCAGCAGCGCATGCTGAGCTGGCCACACATGCAGTTACTGGAGGAGCAGTCGTCTATGCAGACACAATACTGCAAGAGAAGCAAAGGGTTAATTCCACACCACTCACACAGCTGAGACTGCAACTGGTGGCTGGGTCAGGCAGGAAACCACATCTCCTCCTCTTGCTGCAGCTCCTGGGCCAGAACGATCACCAGCTCCACCACTCAGCAGCAGTTTAACTCCATTATTTACTTCTGTGTGCACTGAGCACCAAAGGACTCTGCCTTGCAAGGAGGGATCTCATTCTGAGCCAGCCTCACTGCTCAGGAGAGGATGTCCCCGTTATCAACCCTCCCCCAAGCCCTGTGAGCTGTTCTCCACACTTAAGGACAAGGAAAGCTGCAAGGAGGGACCAGAGCTGGGAGAGGATGCAACTGTGCTCAGTCCTCCCTCCCCTGCTGCTTCCCACTTCCCACTCCAGCTGGCTGCTTCCCCAGCATCCCCAAGCCAGCACAGCCCCACCACCAGCTGCTGCCCCATGGGGACTGGCCACGGGAAGGTCACTTCAGCCACCTCAGAGCTGTGCCCAGCAGGGCTCACCCTCACCCTAAACCTCCCCACCTCTGCTTTCCCCACCCAGCCCTTCCAGGTCTGCAGCATCACAGCCAAGGCCTCGGCCTGGCTGCTGCAGTCCATGGGAAAGGTCTCCCACCAGATCCCTGACTCTCCAGCCTCGAACAGAGGACAAGGACAAATGGGAGCCACAGCAGCCAGCACCAGATGGCCGGTGCTACAGCTGAACTCAGAGCTCAGCTTCAGCCTCAAAACTGAAGAAAATCAAACTCCCATCTCCCACATCAAGAGCTGGAGGTGAGGAACTCAACCTTAGCCGGAATTTGATGGCAATATTAGGACTCAACATTCCCAACTGGAATGCCAAATCTGTTCTGAGGAGCACTGCACAGCCCAGCACTGGAACAAAGCACGCTCCCTCACCTGTAAATGAGTGATGTTCCTGTCAATGTCCATCGGGGAGGTGACACAGTTCTGGGACACGTATTTGTAGTTGCTGGGACAGGGCTCACTGTCCACGGAGTTGACACAGGGGATGGGGATGCGCTCGTAACCCCGGGCAATGTCTCTGCCAGTGGAGAAAGAACTGTCACAGAAGGGAAGTCCCCCCAAAGAAGGGGCCGTTCAAACGCCATCCTGGGGCAGAATGCAGAGCACTCAAAGCCATTCAGACTAGAACAGAGCTCGTGTTTTCCCACCCTGCCTCACAGATGGTTCTTTGTGCTTGTGAGTATTTCCACTTGGAGGATGAATTTGCAAACCACGGACTGAATCAGCATGGGCTTAGTTCTGGCTAAGCTCACACTGACCTTCACACCAGTTTAAGAAGCTTAGCAGCTCTTTCTCAAACCAGGCCCCCGGCCTTCCCTGTGCAAGGGCTCAATTTCATGACCCCCAAGCAAAGCCAGCCCTATTCTCACCTGCTCACCACCTTCTCTATCTGGGCAGGCTTCTCAGAAGATGATTCTTTGAGAGTCTTGTTCATCTGTAGGGCCACCCAGACCTGAGAGTTAAGGCTGGAGCACTGGAGCGGGGTCTCACCCTCCTTGTTCTTTAAAGTGACATCCGAGCCACGGGAAAGAAAGAGACTGCAAAACAGCAAGGAAGGGTAAGGATTCCCCAGGAGAAACCAGGCAAGGGGAAAACAAGCTGAATCACATCCTCCAGCCAGCCCTTAAGGGACGAGGAAGAATCTGTAGTAGTGAATAATCACCTGAGTTTTCTTTATTAAGCATGGTTCAGTGAATCCTTCTGACAGAAGCCACAGACTGGAGCTCTGGGCACCCATGAGAGCTCTGGGCAAACCTTGCCTTGCTTCAGGTACCTTGCTGGTACCAGCCTAACTTCAGACAGGCTTGAAACTCTCTCTGGCAGGGAAAGATATGGGGTGGGAAGAGTAGGCTGGAAATGGAAGTCCCACAGGAAACTGGTGCCAGACTTGGCCCTTGTTAATACTCACCAGCTTTTGGTGAGAACATGATGGCTCTATTCAGAGCAGGGATGAAGCAAAGGAAAAGCCCTGTTACCATGCTAGTTGTGGGGGAAAAAAAGCTTTAATCAAGGAAGCCTGACACCTTCCTGCTGGGAAGCCCAGGCTGAGCACAGCCCCTCAGACTCCAGAACACGCCACGTCTGCCGAGCAGCTCTGGCAGCAGCTGGTACCTCGCACCCACCACCCCTGGGACAAAAACAAGCCCTCCATCCCAATCCTGGGCTGCGTGTGAAGGCCAGAAGCATTGCAGAGGCTCTCCCGAGCCTGGCAGGCAGCAGCCAGCGAGGCAGGGAGAGGGGTGAGCAGCGCACTTACACCACACACTCGTAGCGGTTCTCCCGGGCCGCGATGTGCAGGGGCGAGTCCCCGTGGATGTTCACAGCGTGCAGGTCACACTTTGCTGCCAGCAGGATCTCAGCGATGTCCACACAGCCAGAAAAAGCAGCCCAGTGCAAACAAATGTTCTCCTCCTGGAGGCAAAGAGAACGGAGCAGAGATTGTTTAAAACCCCCGTGGCTTTGGGGCCTCGCCTTCCTCATCACCGCACCTGCAGCGTTCAACACGTGGCTGCCATCCCCACTCTGCTGCTTCTGGCTGGGAGTGCCAGGGTGGACAGGGAAACCCTGGAGCAGCCAAGGAGGGAGCTCCTACTCCTTCCACCTCTGCACGCCAAGCGTGGGGAGGCTGCACGCAAGGCAATCCGTCACCTTCCCTACACGCGTCTGTCTTTAAGCCACAAACCAATCTGGATCAATCCAGGAAAGAGGTGACAGACATGAACAAACATGCTGGAAAAAGCTGGAAGCTGAGTTTCCCCAGCCCCAACAGCCAGGAAAGCCACTAGTGCCTCCCAGGGCTGCAAAATTAGGGAGAAGAAGAGCACAGCATGAGATTAAGGAGAAAAAGAGCACACAGGGTACGTGAAGGTGCCAGAAAGAGAACCAGGAGCCACGGGGTAAGCAATCAATCTGACTCCAGGCATCTCTTAAATACTGCACATACTCATCTCTCACTAGCAGCACTGGAAATAGCTGAGCACTCATCTTTCTGATGGGGATATTTTAAGTGATGATGCTGTTTTCTGTTACACTGCAATTTGCAGCACACGTCGATCCCTTCCCCGTGACAGGCTCTGAAGGCCTCGATGACAACAGTGAAATGATAGTAATGATCACCCAGCTACTCTCTTCTTTTTCTTCTTTTTAAAGCACAAACAAAGCTGCTGCTGGAGTGTTTGAGCTGTTACCACATAACTTAAGGTCCTGCCTTGAATGGGGAGCTACTGCCACACACCAGGGAGGGAGAGACACTTTTCTACTCAGCTCCTGCATCCCTTTCCGGTATCACCTAGAAAAATCCCATCCCAGTCTAGAGAAAACATCCATCCTGTGGGTTGCACCCACATGCTGCAGCTCAGACAGATCACAGACACCTGGCCTGGGGCTCTGCCTTACATTGCTCCTGCCTAAAAGGCAGCATCACCACAATCAAAAGTGTTTCTCCCAGAGTGGGATGTTTCCCAGCACGAGTGACATTTGTCCTTAACCACATCCATCAGGACAGCCCAGCTGCAGGTTCAGGATGGATGTGTGACACACACAGCTGTTAAGAGCACAGTTTTCTTTCAAGTAAATTGTTGACTGAGTTGATTTGATGTTCATCCTTAGCGTGTGATCGTGAAGCTGTGACAGATCAAACGAGTCCATTTTGTTCAGATTGGATGGAACAGTCCAAAAAAGCCCCCTCCCACCTTGTTTTTAGGAACAGGACTGGATCCAGACCTGCCTGGGAACTACCTAAGTAGTACCTAAGCTGCTTTTGGCTGTGGTTTCTTCCCAGTGGCTGGTGTGGAGCTGTGCTGAACCCAGGGTTGGTGACACAGAGATGGTTTTGCTGCTGCTGAGCAATGGTTACACAGGGCCTGTTCTGGTCCTCGTGCTGCCTCACTGGGGGGACACGGAAAGCTGGAAGGACACAGCAGGACAGGTGACCCTGACTAAAGGGATATTCCAGACCCTATGACATCAGCCTGGGATATAAAGTGGGGGAAGGAGGAGGAAGGGGGATGTTTGGAGTGATGGTTTTTGTCTTCCTAGGTCAGAGTTCTGTGGGAGCCCTGCTCTCCTGGAGGTGCTGAACACCTGCCCAACCATGGGAAGGGGGAATGAATTCCCTGTTTTGCTTTGCTCCTGTGTGTGGCTTTGGCTTTCCCTGTTAAACTGTCTGTATCTCAACCCAGGAGTCTTTTTCTACCTTTTACCCTTCTGGTTCTCATGACTGCATGGAGTTAAACCAATCACACAGACGCAGAAGGCTTTGTTTTGGTTTGGTTTGGAAGAGACCTCAAAGCTCATCCAGGCCCACCCCCTGCCATGGGCAGGGACACCTCCCACTGTCCCAGGTTGCTCCAAGCCCCATCCAGCCTGGCCTTGGGCACTGCCAGGGATCCAGGGGTGACACCACACTTCAGCACCCTTAGAGACTCCAAGGAAAAAATAAGAAACATAGTATTAAGACAAAAGAGGAGCAGTGCTGCTACAATGACTCTCCTGAAGAAGCTGGGAGAAAAGCAGACAGTATCTCCTTTGTATCCTCCCCATTTCCTTGTAAAACCCTGGGAAAGCAGCTGGCACAGCCCCACAGGCAGCGCTGCGGGTCCCACGGAGCTCCCAGGGACGCTGGCACTGGCTGCATCCCACTGGAGCAGGATTTATGGAGGTGAAGAGCAGGCAGAGCCAGCCCCAGCCTGAGCTGCCAGCCTGGCCACGCTCTGGACACACCAGAGTTTCGTGCTGGTGATGCCCAGGAAAAGCCAGGCTTTGGGAGCTGCTGGCAGAGTGCCCAGCCCATCCAGAAACACAAATACGAGCTCATTCCCCTCAAAAGCCACACAGGCTGCCCCTAACCCACCCCCAGAGTCACTGGCCTGGGACAAACACGGAGCTGGTAGGTCTGGACTCAAGGGGATCTGCCTGGTGCGGTGCCCAGGGCAGCACAGTGGACCCAGAGGGATGGGAATCAGCGAGGCTCAGAGCTGGGAATTCCAAACAGCATCCTTATGGGCTGTGTCAGAGCAGCTGCAGGGACAGGACATCCCACCAGCTGCCAAACTTCTTCCCAGAACACAGGAAAAGTCTCTCACCAGACACTGCTCACTCACAGCGGCAAGGGACTGAGCCCAAAATCTGTCACCTCGGGCGTGGCTGGGGTTTAAACAGAGATTGTTTGTAATTCCTGAGGGAGGTTCCAGAGGAGCCTTACGTTGTCTCGGATGTTGATGTCCGAGCCCTTGGCCAGCAGCAGCTTCACCAGCTCGATGTGCTTGTACTCCGTGGCCCAGATCATCGGCGTCCAGCCCCCGTCATCCTGGGCAGGGACAGCAAAGGTGGCACTCAGGACAGACACAGCCTCCTGCTGGCTCCCCACACACCCTGCCCTCCCCCTGCCTCTCTCATCACTCCCCTTCTGTCTGTGCTGCTGCAGGTCCCTCGGGCCCTGCAGAACCCGGCGTGCCTGGGGCAGCACCCCGGAGCCAGCTGGAGTTTATTCCAGCTCAGCAGGCTGGCAATGCATCTCCAGGTTGTTCAAGTGCACTGACTGTCCAAAAGGCACAATGAGCACCCAGGCTGTGTAAAAGATCTTACAGAAACTCCCTGAGAAGCCTGGGGGACCTGCCCTTGCCTCAGGTGCAGCTGTGTCACCCCACAGCAATGGACAAACCCCACAGTGACAAGTGCCAGGCTCGACCCACCCCACACCATTGTCCATGGTCCCCCCAAGAGGAAAAGCACAGGGACACCCTGGAGCCACAGGCTCCACAGCAAAGTCAGGGCCAAGGAGAAGCTGCAAATCAAGGGAAGTTCCCCTGAGGGCAGTGAGGGGATCACCCTCCCTGGCAGACGGGAGGCCCACGGCATTGTCACCCTGTGATGATCTGGAGGTGTCCCCCGGCAGCAGGAACGAACTGGAGCGAGCCCTGGGCAGACAGCACAGTGCTGAGGGAGTCCCTGACCTGGGAAAAGCAGCTCCTGCCCCAGGGAAGGCCTCACCTGGCAGTTGACATCCATCTTCCCGTTGGACAGCAGGTACTGCACCACGTCATAGTGCCCCTTCTTGGCTGCCAAGTGCAGACACGTGGAGCCCTCGGCATCCTGCACACAAGCACAGAACAAACCCTCAGGGATGCTCAGGAGCAGCAGAGAAGTTCCCAGATGGAGCAGGGAACTCCAAAAGCCCCCAGCCCACTGGCAGGAGGGCAGAGAGCAGGAGCCAGGGCCAGCACTGAGCAGAGCTTGGGAGCTTCACACCAAAGAGGTGTCACCCGTGCAGAGAAGGAGGCTGAGAGTGCAAAGGGCTTTTTTTGCAAAGAGCCTGGGGAAGGCACCAGCCCCAAGCCTTGGCAGTGATGCTCCCCCTCCCCACTCCTCTCCATGCGCTGGAGAGCCAAAGGGAAGCAGAAATCCCTTACTCAGGTCTTGTCTCAACTTGAAATGCTCCATTTCTCCAGGTGTTTTGCTGGGTTTTGTTAGCCTTAGGCCTTATCCCAGCACCTGGCAGCAGGGCACAGGGGTGTGGTGTCTGTCCCCAGCCTGCCCACAGCCATCTGCCCAGATAGGAGATAAAAAACAACCCCGAAGGCTGAAAGGAAAAACGCCTTTGGGAGCTGGGAATACAAGGTCTGGAGGAGATGGACAGGCTGTGAGTCACGATGGAGATGCTCCCAGCCTCACACCAAAGATCTCTCTGGCTGCAGCCTGATTTTTATCAGGCATTTATATCCCAAGAGCTCAGCACAGAGCAAGGCCCAGAGAGCAGGAAATCAGGGGGAGGAAACAAAAGGCTGAAAACCAAAGGAATCCTTCCAACTAAATCCCTGGAAGCAACACTGGAGGTGAGAGCTTCGGGATGGAGCTGAGTGGGATGCAGGGTGAGGGAGCAACTCAAGCAAGGAAGGGACATCTCAGGTCAGGGATTGCACCATGTGGGCTCCTTGGGACACAGGAGGAGTTTTTCCACCCCTGTAAGTGCCTGCTCCATCTGAAAAATTCCACAGCTTTCCCCTTGGATTGGCAAGAGCCCAGGGCAGCTCCTCAGCCCTGAGAGCAGGCAGATTTTACTGTGGAATTTCTTCAGGTTTGAGTGGGGCTTTTCCATCCTGGTAACAGCTTCACCCTGGGGGCTGGGAAGCCCCCACCCAGCTCCCTCCCCTGCAGTCCCAGGGCTCCACACACACCTGCCCCAGGTGAGGGCTGGATTTCTCATGGAAAAACCTGGAGCTGCTTCCAAACCAACGCTGCTGCTTTCAAACAGAGGCCTGAGCTGGTGCAAGAAACTAATTAACGTAGTAAACCAGCCTAGACCTCGGATGTGATCTCAGGCTTCTAATTTGCTTTTGCCAGCTCAGAATTCATCTCCTTCCCTTTACCTTCAGAAGCACAAACTCCCCTCTTTTCTCCTCCACGGGAATAAATCAGGTGAGAGATGTCTGGGCTCCTGGGACAGCAGCCAGCACGAACCCACACGTGCCTGTCCCAGCCTTTCCCCCTTCCCAGCTCGGAACCAGCCTCCCAAGGACCCATTTAGGGCTTGGATTGGGCAGCACTTGGTACCTTGTGCAATCCTGCCAGTTCCTTCAAAACCCAGCCAAGAGCAGCAGGTTGTGTCAGTAAGAAGTTCACATGGGGAGGGTTCCTGTGCTCCAAATCGCATCTGATTTATGGGACTAATAAATGATCTGTGTATTTTCCAAGATTCCAAAGCAACCAGAGCGTGCTAAAGGCAAAGAGACAGCTGCATTTTATTGTTTTGGTTTAAATTAAGGGGTAGAGTTTAAAGATGGGGTTCAATTTTGCCACTGCAGCGTGACTGCAAGAATCCACACATCAGTCCTTTGGAAAGGAAAGCTTCCTCTGTCATTTCTCCTGGCTTGGCAAGCCCCTAATTACCAGCCCATTTTAAAACATCACCCTAAAATTCTCATTATCAGAGTCTACAGAGAAGGGAACTCTGAAATCCAACTCCACTGCAACGGATTCGTGCCACTAAGACTCACGAAATCAAATCCCCCTGACATTTGGTGCCCCAAACCAATGGGACAAGTGGCAATGCTTGCCCCAAACAGCTCATGGCCAGCAGGAAAATGAGATTATGACACCTCCAGCCTTTGCTCCAAGACAGACCAGCCCACTCCTCCTTAGCCTGGGCACTTCCACCCAAAACTGCAAGGAAGAAATGTTGGACAGAGGCTTCCTCAGGAGAAAAGGACAAGGAATAAACTGCTACCTTGGGATCTACGAGTGCTCCAGCCTTGATCAGGTATTTCACAGTTTCCAGGTGGTTGTTTTCTGCTGCTTCCATCAGCGGGGTCCTCTGGTCCTCGGAGCAGGTGTCAATGTTAGCACCAGCCTGTTGGGAGGCCAAGGACAAGGACAATTAGCACAGGGAGGATGCAGGAGTAGAGATTTACTAACCAGATTTTTTCCTGAAATGTAGCCATGTTAAGAAGGGGGCATAAAAGAATAAAAAAGGAGAAGTAAAACCAGGAAAGAAGGCAGTACAACCCCACCTGCTCTGGAAATGCTGCCTGCCCCCTCTCCTGCCTTCCCCAGCCAGGAAGGAACCGTAAGGAAGCCAACAGCTGGTATTAAATAACTCCTGTTATTAATAGATTTTGTACTCCTACTTTCTAGATATTGTTTGTGTGACAATTTGGAAGAATCAGCCTCCTCCTTTTTCCAGCAGCTTTGTTTTCCCTGGTCTATCATTTAGACTAAAACAACCAGCTCTTCTCAGTGTCACAAGCAGTAGGAACGACTTGCTGATTGCAACAGAGGCAGGAGCTATAAAAAATATCCTGGGGACTGGCTAAATATTCCTGTGGAAGGCAATGGCACCACTTCCACAGAGGTCTGTGAGCAGATGTTCACTTCCACCCAGAGTGCCTTCAACCAAAACCTCACTCTTTTCCAACCCATGGCTCTGTCAGGTTATCCTGCCTGCTTTAACCCTTGGGCTGAGCCCAGGAGCCACCCAAGACTCAAACCCAGAAGGGCTCAGACACACAGCTCTTGGCAGGTGTGTGTGTGAGCCCCAGAGCTGCTCACAGGTTCACCTGGCACAGGGAGTTGCTGTCAGGTGCCTCCCACTGAATTCCTCTGTTTTGACTCTTTTGCACAGCCAGAGCTATTTAAACCAGAGCAGAGGGGAGGCATTTCAGGTGGAACAGGCTGGGGCCATGCCCAGCCAAACACTGGCTGCTGCAGAAGCCAGACATTGGGGAGAGACAAGATGAAGCATTCTGGAAACAAACCAACCCTACTGATAATTAAATTATTTGTAATATCTCACAAGTTTTGCTCCTTTTCCTCATTCCACTGTCTTCACATGCAGTAATCTCAGTGAGAGCAGCCATGGCTGCCTTCAAACAGCACTTGACAGCCTCCAGTTCCAGGTGCTGAAATGCACCATTCCAGCAGGATCATTTCCAAGGGCCAGTCACTGCTGCCTTCCCAACAGCCCTTTAAGGTTTCCCAATCCCACGGGGTAAACAAAACACACTTCCAGTCACTCCAGGGCAGGCAAACCAATATAAAAAAGGAAAACTGAAACTCTTTTAGTTCTTATTTTTCTTCTTCACATCATTCCGGAGAAGGCTCAACAACATCTCTACAGCTTTGACCATCCTCCCTCAGTTAGAACCCAAAGCCCAGACAAGAAACCAAATTTGCATCTTCCCTTCACTCCTTTCCACTCGTGAGACGTTTGCACTGCAGAGGAAAATCCTGCTGGAGTTCCTTGGGTTTTGACAGAAGGGAAGACAGGGCCTGGCAGCTGCCAGGCTCCAGAGCCTCACTGGCCTCGTCACAAAGAGCAGCCTGGCTTGGAGGTCAAAACAAAGAGCTTGGAGATCCCCTGCAGCCTGGCAGCACACCTGGCAGTGCATCAGGCTGTGCTGGCACATCTGGCAGCTCAGCCAGCCTGGCAGTACATCTGGCAGTGCATCAGGCTGTGCTGGCACATCTGGCGGCTCAGCCAACCTGGCAGCACACCTGGCAGTGCATCAGGCTGTGCTGGCACATCTGGCAGCTCAGCCAGCCTGGCAGCACACCTGGCAGTGCATCAGGCTGTGCTGGCACATCTGGCAGCTCAGCCAGCCTGGCAGCACATCTGGCAGTGCATCAGGCTGTGCTGGCACATCTGGCAGCTCAGCCAGCCTGGCTGCACACCTGGCAGTGTGCAGCCAGTGCATCAGGCTGTGCTGGTGCTGGCACACCTGGCAGTGCCCAGCTCTGGCTGTGTGAGGCACAGGTCCCCACATGCCCCACAGTGCATCCAATCTTCCCCTGCTCCTTGCCTGGAGAACAGCCCAGGAGGACAATCTCAGCTGTGCCCTCCAAGCCCTCCTCCCACTCCTCCCTCAGTAAAGCCCGGGATCAAAGAGGTTTTTTGCAGGAGGGGTTTTCCACTGCTGATTTCCACGTGGGGCAGACCAAAGCCCACAGAGCAGGGCTGGTGCAGAGGACTGGAAGTGCAGACAGACCTGAATGAGCATATGGCAGATGTCCACGTGACCAGACTCGGCGGCAGCATGGAGAGGGGTTCTCTTACTCTGATGCTCCATTTTAAAATTAGGGTCAATTCCATCCACTGCAAAACAGAGCAGAGACACTTTCAACCACAATTCAGAGACTGAAGTGTAACAGGAGAACCATGTCTCAACCAAAGGCTTTTAAAGGATGGGTTCCCAGCCCGTGCTCAGCCCTGCTCACGTCTCAGTGCACATTTCACCAGAAAGCTCTCAGGGCAGTCCCCTGCACATTCAATATGCAACAGCCCTCAAACCCAGAGCTTAGGAACACCATGGAATTCAACACCTTCTGAAGGCACTGCTACCTCTCCAAAGGCCACGCCCCTCAGGTTCACAACTCATCTCCAAAACAACAAACACCACACGAGGACAGAAAGAAAAGAAATGCTGCTTGGTCTCAAGCAACCTAGAAACCAGGAACAACAAAGAGTTGGCACCACCTGGCCTCTGTCTCACCACTATTAACTGCAGTTAATATCAGCGAGCCTTGCTGCAAATACAGAGCTGCAACACGGATGGAATTTCTCCACACAGGCTCAGGATCTGGCCAGAGATCCTCACAGCTGTGCAGAGACTGACAGATGATGCTGACAGCCAGACAAAGATGTCTGGGCATGATAACATGTTGTGTATGATGAGGCTGTAGTTAAATATCAATGAATAACGTTTCTGTGCTATTGAAGACAGGAACAATGGAGCAAACACTTGCTAGACAAGAAAAAAAAGAAGGAACTGATAAAGGGCAAGAACACAAAACATCCAAAAATGTACAGCAAAGTACTGGAATGGAAAGGAAGCATCCTGAGGAAACATTATGTCCTTCACAGGGGGAGATTCCTGGGGAATATTGGTTGGTAAAAACAAGCTCAGCAGCTCAAAGGCACCTGGTGACAGGCAGCTCTGTACCCCAAAACAAACCCCGTGGACTGAAGGCTCTTCCTTTTTGCTCTCTTGCTGATGGGTCTTGGCTTAAGCTGACTCCCTGTGGGAGTTTGGACTCCACACAAGTTCTTTATCTTTCTCGCCTCTGTGAAGCTTTACCTTCGAGCCCAAACAGATGAGAAAACGCCTGCAGATGTTGTTTCAAGTTGTTTATTTCTTCTTATCTCCAGCCAGCTCTCAGCTCTGGCCACAAATCTGATGCCAGCCGTGTCCGAGCGGGAACTGCCCAGTCCTGGGCTGTCCCGTCCCTTTTGTACCCTTTCCATGATCCAACCATTCTTCACAATGTATTTATTATTTACCATTTTATACCAATTAATTTGCACCTATTCTAGACACGTAATTCCTACCTCTTTTTCATTCTACCAATCATTTTGTGCCACCATCACCAGAGAAGATGGAGGAGAAGAAGAAGAAGAACAGGGTAACGCCCAAAATCCTCCATCGTAAGTGTTTTATCTTTACTCTAAAAGTCCTAAAATCACCCTTTTTACCTTGTAACACACTAAACCACTACTTATTTTTAAACTCTCATGTTTTGCAATGTTTCTCACAGTGTTGGTAATTTTTCCCATGGACTAAGATCAAAAACTCCTTCATTCTTGGCTTCTGGCCAGGGTCTGGGACCCCCTCGCTGGGGCTCCGGGGCTCCCTGACCTGACAGGGCTGCCAGAGGCATGCCTTGGACTCCAACAACTCCCATGGCTTCCCTCTCTACTGGATGCAAGTATGTATCCACTGCATGGAGAGGGGATGGGAAAAACCACACCCAGGACGTTTGGGGACACAACCAGCTCGTGTGGATTAACCCCCGCTCAAACACAGACAGGAGTCGGGAACGGCACACATTTCCCAGGGAGAGGAAGCCCTTTCCAATGCCACATCCCTTGCAGGAGTGTCTCTGCTCCAGGGGGAGCAGTGGGAGCGGGAGGCGGTGCCAGGCTGGGAAGTGGCTGCTGGCACTGCCTGGCAGGAGCTGGGAGTGCTGCCACACGGGCCCCGGCCCGGGCAGGGGGTACCTACCCAACATCAGCAGGACCTTCTGCAGCTCCCCTTGCCTGGCAGAGAAGTACAGCTGCTTCGGGTGGAACCGCAGCTTCTTGGGCCTGCGGGAGCGGGGAGAGAGGCGGAATTAACGGAATTCATCCCCAGGGAAGAATAGCCAGGAATGTCACTGCCCCACTGCCACCCCGTGGGCGTCACAAAGTCTGGCCTAGGGAGTTCTGGGCTGAGCCCCCAGCGTGGGCAGCAGGGGAGGGGGGTTCTGCCCCTCTGCCCCGCTCAGCTGAGACCCCACCTGCAGAGCTGCCTCCAAATCTGAGATCCCCAACATGAGGAGGACACAGAGCTGCTGGAGTGAATCCAGAGGAGGTCCCAGAGCTGCTCCAGGGCAGCCAGGCTCTGGAGCCAGGCTGGGAGAGCTGGGGGTGCTCACCTGGAGAGGAGAAGGCTCCCGGGAGAGCTCAGAGCCCCTTCCAGGGCCTAAAGGGGCTCCAGGAGAGCTGAAGAGGGACTGGGGACAAGGGATGGAGGGACAGGACAAGGGGGAATGGCTTCCCAGTGCCAGAGGGCAGGGATGGATGGGATATTGGGAAGGAATTGTTCCCTGTGAGGGTGGGCAGGCCCTGGCACAGGGTGCCCAGAGCAGCTGTGGCTGCCCCCGGATCCCTGGCAGTGCCCAAGGCCAGGCTGGACAGGGCTTGGAGCAGCCTGGGACAGTGGAAGGTGTCCCTGCCATGGCAGGGGGTGGGACTGGATGATGTTTAAGGTCAGTTCCAACCCAAACCTTCTGTGACTCTCTGATACAGCTGCAGAAAAACAAGTCTCCAGCATGAAGTCTTAAAACTCCCAGCTCCAGCCCCAGCCAGCCCTGTTGCAGTGAGGGCTGGGTCTGTTCAGTGCTGCTCAGCAACAAATTCTGGGTATCACTGCTGTGAACAGGAGCTCCCAGAAGTCACAGCTGCAGCTGAAGAACCAGTGAAAAACTAAATCCTCCAGTGGAATCAATAAGACATTTAGAGCTGTAACAGTTCTCCCAAATCTGTTGGGGATGACTAATGAGTGAAGTGAACAAAAAAAGCTCTGAGCGGGACCAAAATCCAGAAAAGTTAAATCTCATTTTCTCTAGGCTGAGCAACTTTGCTGGGAACTGGAGTGACCCAATGGTCTTTTTCTTACTTTTCGGAGTCCAGGGCAATCAGGGCACTTTCCAGAGTTTCTTTGACTGGTCCCTGGGTCAAGCTAGTAGTAGGCTTTGGAAAAACTGAAGACCCAGCCATGTCAAACCCTTCAGCAGCCGAACTTTCTGGCTTGTCTTCCTCTGACAACCTCGTCCCAGTGCCACTGAAGAGGAAAAACGAGAGACAGCCAAAGCACAACCATTAAAAATACACAACAGTGTCTCTCATATGCCAAAAAAGGAAAGCAAATGCATTTCAAATACAGGTAAGTGTAACTGAAATTGAAACACAAACCAATATATTTTACTGCCTTTTTGGTAAGAGCTTGCCCCAGAAAGGAACTGCACTGCCCTGTGATTACATCTTCATGTGCTCTGTGCTACAAGAGACCCAGGCACGTGGGGCAAGTCTTAAAGCCACCTAAACAAGGCCAGATGGGATGGGAAGTCAGAGCACAGTTCACCACAGGGCTGGTTTGATTTGTGTTTTCCTCCTCTCTTTGCACTTGTGCTCAGGGGTGCGAGTCAGGAGCTGCAGATGGGAATTGCTCTCACTTAGCAAACGTGGCAGCATCAACCAATCCCACTGTTACTCCATTCCTAACAACAAAAGGAAGGAATGGTTTAACTCCTGAACCCTCCAGAGCCTCTGCCTCAGCTCTGGGGCAGCGAGTGACACAAAACACCCCTGCAGGTTCCTGCAGCTGAGCCGGCCCCGGCAGCACTCGGCTCAGCAGCAGGAGCCCAAACATTCCAGTCAGAGCCTGGAGGTTTGAGATCCCCCCGCGCTGCCGAGCTCACCTCCCCGTCGTGGTGTCGGCCCTGCCCTCCAGAGCCGCCGGTTTCTGCTGCTCGTAGCTCAGGGACACCGTGGAGGTCGTGTCAGCCTTCGCTATTGTCACCTCCTTGGCCTTGGAGGCCTCCTCCCCGCAGTGTGGGCAGTAGCTGGTGTCGTTCACCTGCGAGGCACAGCTCTTGTGGAAGCGGTGGGAGATGCTGCTCTCGGGCTGACACTCCATGAAAGTGCCCTTAAAAAACCACAGAGAAGGAATTCAGCCCCGGCTCGGGCCGTGCCTCACCCCTTCACACGCTCCATGCCACTCCTCTCACCACCTCTCTCGGCCCTGCTGCGTCCAGTACAGTAAAGCAAGCACTGCCACTTCTTTAGAAGAGAACAAAACCAAGGTAAAGGGGGAAAAACTCACTTGGTTAAGGACTGCAAAGCAAGGTTTTGAATTGTGCTTGGGAAACAGAACAAAGGAGTCCCAATTTCCAGCTCTTCCCTCTAATGCTTGAAGTTCTCGCTTCTGTCTCTAGAAGTGCCAGTGCACTGTAAGGACGCCCCCAAAACTGGAAAAGAAAACTTCAGACCTGTGCTGAGCCAGCATTAAAACTCCCTAAAACACAGCTGTACACAAAGCATTCAAGAACCTGCATGAATCTGTCGCTGACCCCACTGTAACCCAAATTATGTGAATCTTCTGCCTGGACCAGCCTAGTTAACCCAACCAAGCTGTCTGCTCATGCAACAAACTGGGCAATTCCTCTTCAAATTCCTTTCCCTTTCTAGCAAAGTCCCTGCAACTGCTGTGCAGGACCCCAGAACTCCTTGCCCTGTGGTGTCAGTGCTGCCTGAAGCCCTGCTGTGCTCTTGGTTAGTGATGGGTGGCACAAACACCCCAGGTTCACCTCTGTGCACAGGGACACAGCACTGAGAGATGTGAGAGAGTGCAAGGAAAGGCCAGCCAAACCCCCTCTATCCTGAATTCCGTCCTCCCAAGCCATCTAATTAACTCTATTTCAGCTTAGCAAAATGCCTTGAAGGGTTTTGAGGATTTTATCTTCTAAAGGGATCTTTGACTCAGCAGGAAAACCCAGGATGGCTCCATTTACTACAATAATGCTTGAGACTACTGCAGCATCTTTCCTTGAGTCATCTTGAAAAATACCAGCATCACACAATTAGGCCTCATCATCACTCCATGGGGCCTCAACTGGTGCCTTTCAGCTTTATCCACAGGCAAAGCAGGACACTGACCACTAAAGGACTGCACCAAGTCCCTTAAAAGCCTCGGTGGCAGAGGTGGAAGAAGCAGCAGGAGGTCACAGAGTGGTTTGGGTAGGAAGGGACCTTAAATCTCATCTGGTTCCACCCCCCTGCCATGGGCAGGGACACCTTCCACTATCCCATGCTGCTCCAACCTGGCCTTGGACACTGCCAGGGATCCAGGGGCAGCCACAGCTTCTCTGGGCACCCTGTGCCAGGGCCTGCCCACCCTCACAGGGAAGGATTTCTTCCTAATATTTAATCTTCCTAATATCTGATCTAATTGAGATCTCCAACACTGCCTTGGTCCAGTGCCACCACTCAGGGTCCCTGTCCTGAGGGGACACAGAGGTGGGGGCACAGGTTCAATTACAAGCCAATCTAAGACATTTTTTTATGTGATTGATCTGTACACAGAAAGAAAAACAACAAACCCTTGTTCCAAAGAAATTCCAAAGGCAACAGTTCCAGCAAGTGAAATCCCTTTGGGGGATTCACACCCCCCTTGGGTGTCTCCAGGAAGATAAAGGTGATGATTTCAGCTACCCTCACACACATTCCTATTGAAAACACCTCCTGATGTGCTGTGGAACGAGGTGGGGCTGATGCCAGGAAGTCAGGAAACCCCTTTAGGGACCATCTCCACCTTCAGCTTCCAGCTACTGCAACAGGTACCCCCTTCCCTAGATTGAGAGCACGGACTTACTGCAGTGCAAAAGTATCCACAGCCAGGGCAACACTGGTGTTTCACCATCCTCCCTCTATGGTCCTCACACAGCACCAAAAGCTGGACTTTGTTAGACGGGCGCATCAGTTCATACTTAACCACACTGTTTGTGCATCGGCCCAGCTGGAACAGGAGAAATTAAAGGAAATGAAATTACTGGAGACCACAACACTCCCTGTGCTTGTGCGGAGGAAGATTTTGCACACTGCCTCGAGGAGGCCTGGCTTTTTCACAGGAATTCAGCTGCGTGCCAGAGAGCATTAGCAGTGCAGCAGGAAGCTGTGAAAGCTGCTCTCAGGAAGGAATGCATCATTTACTAACTAACATGCATGTGCACCCCGAGTCGTTTGTTCCTTGCAACAACAACAACAACAACAACAACAACGAAATCGTAACTGGAAATAGGCAACAGCCAAGCAGCAGAAGGGGCAGTCCCAGGGGCCTGACTCACACAACACACACTCTCCTCTTGCCAGGAAGAGCGGGTGTCAGTGACCAAGAGAACGAGACCGTCCACACTAAATCTTGTTACTGCTCACAAGTCGGAGTCACAGCAAGATAAAGGGAAAAATAATTGCTCCTCATTGCCAGTGAAGCTATCGTCTGTGCTGGTTCCAGCACTGGCCTCTGCCCAGACCACAGGGATGAGGAGCCAGGTTTTCATGAGAGCTGAGCTAAAGTCGTGTTTGGAGCAGGTTTTCCAAAGGATTTCACCAATCTACAGCTCTGGGCTTAAAAATTAGAGAATCACAGAATCATGGAATGGTTTGGGTTGGAAGGGACCTTAAAGCGCATCCAGTGCCACCCCTGCCATGGGCAGGGACACCTTCCACTGTCCCAGGCTGCTCCAAGCCCTGTCCAGCCTGGCCTTGGGCATTGCCAGGGATCCAGGGGCAGCCCCAGCTCCTCTGGGCACCCTGTGCCAGGGCCTCCCCACCCTCACAGGGAAAAATTCCTTCCCAATATCCAATCTTCACCTGCCCTCCTGCAGCTTAAAGCCATCCCCCCTTGTCCTACCATTCCAGGCCTTCTCGTGCCCCACCATGTCCTGTCCCTGGCAGCAGGTTCCATAACTGGGGTTCCCTGTTCCCAGCCAGTGTTCCTCGCCCTGCTGCATGGAGGGATCAGCACCTCCTGCAGCCACCACACTGTCCCAGCCCAGCTGCCACCTGCCAGCATGACACGACGCTCTTTGGGTTCTGTTCCAAGCTCCCAATGATAATAATCCTGCTTTCCCCAAACACCTGGCAAAGGAGATTTATAAACTAGGAATATAAAGGTGAAAGGTTGCTCCAAGGAAAGGTCCCTTGGAGAGAAGGTGCAGAGTTTACTGTCCCCATGACAGGGTCAGTCAGGGACTCAGTGCCACAGGCTGTCCCTCTGCTCCAGCCAAGATTGGATTTGCTGCTTTTTCTCAGCAAAACTAAACTTTCACTCTAATTTTTTTAAATTCCACTCCTGCAGAAGCAACACCCTGTGGGAAAAGAGAATTGATTTTAACCTAGGCTCATCATTCTCCCCGGCATCTCCAGCTCAGCTGTCCTGAATTCCAGCTGCAAAGCCTTCCTGTGGTTGGGACACCTTGGCCAGACTGATCCCTGTCACCACCCCGACCCCGGGGGCTGCAGGGGTGGCACAAGGGGACCATGGATCTTTTCCTGAGGAGGAATTTTACTGAGCTGAGGAAATTCCATTGACAAGTGGAAAGCTGCACCACCCGTGTGAGGAGGACCCTGCACTACCATGCCACACTTTGTTATTTGTTAGAAACCCTAAAAAAGGTTCAACATGATTAATTGCTATTTTCCAGCCATTAGAGAGTGCAGCAGGGTGCTGATAACTATTTATAACACTCTCCAAGGACATGACAGTCTGGAGAAGCCACTTTTCACACAAAAAATATTCCTGTAACATCTCTGAGTCACTTATCCCATTATTAAAAGGAATCTAACATAAAGCATGGCCTTTGCTGTTCCTCCCTGTGATTTATCCAGGGACAGAACTGTCAACCCACCGTAGCCAGGAGCAGGAATTCTTCCCCACACCTTGTGTTTGTTTAGAAACCCTGGGGTCCCTCCTCTCTCTGATGAGTCTCCCAGGACATTTTCTCTTTAATGAATCAGTTTTGGAAATTCCTCTCTCTACAGGTACCAGTACATACTAACAGATGCAGAGCTGGTCTAGAAACCTGATTATCCCTTTTTCCCTCCATCCACCCTTCTCCTGGGATCCCAGAGGAGAATTAGGGATATTCTCACTCCCTGTGCTACCACCAGTGAGTGTGAGAGAGCTGCAGTGAGGCTGAAGCTGAAAAGAAACCCCAGTGCTTCCCAGTAAAAGGAGAATCCATCAAGTGCATCCCTGTCCTGCCATTCTCACTCCCCACATGTTGGAATGGAGTCACTTCTGCCTCTTCCTTCCACGCTTCTGGAACCAGCAGAGCCCAACCAGCCCAGCTGTGAGCGACCCAAAGGCATCGAGTGCAACCCCTGTCAGGCAGTCAGACCTGGGGCTGCAGAGCTGCCAGGACACGGAAGCTTTGGGACAGAAAGAGAGGAGGAGAGAGGAAGGCTGGGGCAGCAGAGGCCATGCCAAGCTCCTGAAACTCAACATCTGGCCACAGAAAGATCTGCAGCAGCTCCTTTGTGGTCAAGGGAAACCAGCTCCAACCCTTGACTGGATCTGCTCCCTCTGATGCAGTTTCATGTATTTTAGCACTCGGCCTGAAGTGTGAGTGTCACACCAACCACATCCAGCTACACAGGCCAGGACAAGCCTGGGAGACCCACCCAGAGCCTCTCCCAGTGCAGACACAGCACTGCTCCCTTCCCAGTGGCCTCACCAAGGCACTGTGACAGGCACAGAGTGCTGGAGCCCTCAGCTGAGCGAGGGGGACCCTGGCCCTGCCATTCCCACACCAGCGGGTCCCAGCCTAGCAGGCCCAGAGCCCCCGTGTGACCCCACACGTGCTCCTGGCACAGCTTTTCACTCTTTATGGCCTTGTCCTCGGCAGGAAAGGCTGTGGGAAGCTGAAGGACAGGCTCTTACCTCGTTATCCACGCTCTCCGTGGCCATGCACTGGTTGTTGGCTAACGTGGTGATCTCTCTGCTTTTGGGGGTTTCCATCCGGCAGCTACACAGGGGCACTTCCTGGAGACCATCCACTTCCATTGCTTCGGGGCCATTGGAGAGACCTGGGGCACACAAAACCAGGGCATCAACTCGGGTTCTCTTCCCAAAGAAAGGATTCAGTCCACCAACGCCAGCCATGGCCTGCAACATCTTCCCATTCCATGTCCTGAAATGCTCTCAAGGCTTTAGCCAAACCCTGTAAGAGAGACCCTTTTACAGCAGCTGGAGTTTGCAAAAGCCTCCTGTGCTTTTCCAAGTCCAGCCACACTCAGCTGACTGTGCTGAAATCAAGAGTGGTAAGTTAAGATCAGTTTACTCTGAGAAAACCTCAGGAAGGCAAAGCAGTGAGGTGCAGGTTTTCATCAGCCTCTCTCTCCTCCCCACAACACTGGGCTCTGGCACCAGGAAATTTGTAGGAAACCACCCGGAGCTGGAAATGTAAATAGGCAGTGGAGTGATAAATAGAGATGATCAGGAAAGCACAAACTCCTGTTTGCAAAGGCTGATTACACAGATGGGAAAACAAAATTCCTGGGACTGTTTGGTCTCAGCCAACCGAGAATTATTTATTTTGGAAAGAGAACAAACCAGGGGAAAGAAAGCAGCAAGATGCTCCAATGCTCTTGCCTTTTCCTCATCTCTTTCTCTCAGATGTTGAACATTTACAAACCTGTGAAAAGGTGGATGAGGGCTTTCCAGGGGGGTCACTGTGGGAATATTCCTGTGGTTCCTCTGGACTGAAATCAATCACTGGGTTACCCAGGACTGCAAAACACTGGCCTAGTGACAGGGGGGTTGATTCCAGTCCTACCCTCCTCTTCCAGCCCTGCCCCAAACCCTCTTTGCAATGTTTACAACACAGAAGCCTTTGGGCTCTGGGCTGGTTCACCCTGAAGCATCCCAAGCTCTCCCTACCCGCTGCTACAGGATTGACTCACACTGAGAAGGAAGCTTGCTGCTATTTTTTAAGCTTTTGAATGGAGAGTTATCTTGCTGTGAGGTTTTGCAGATTTAACTTCATCCCTGGGGGAGACTCCTCTTCAGCTGCCCTGGCAGTGGCAGCCTTCCCCCAGAGCACCCTGCCCGTGGCTCTGACCCCGCCAGCCCAGCACGAGCCCCTTTCATCCCATCAGGAATTCCTTTTCAGAATCACAGACATTCACAGGATTTAGCCAACAAGTCACGAGCCCAAGCCTAGCAAAGGGATATTTCAAGACACACGAGCCCAGGGAAAGTCCTCACCGTTTTCATGTAAAATCCTGTCAAGATCTTAAAGGTTTAAGGGTTTTCTCGGGGAGCACAAATCACAAAGCTCATTCCTCGCCTTCCGAGCTGCCACTTCCCTAATCTGTTTGACATCCACAGGCTCTGGTGAAAGCATCCCTGGTCCCTCCTGACCCTCCCTTGGTGGGGAAGGCTCCCACCCCCTCTTTGATGTGGCTGTATCAAAGGAGCCACACAACCTTTGAGGGAGCAGACGGGCGGATCCAGGCGGGGGATGCTGGATCTGAGGAGAGCTCAGCACTGGGAGCAGCAGCTGGGGCTAAGCACCCAGGGCCCAGCTCCAGTCCCTGCTCTTCCCAGGGCTGGACAAGACGTTCCTGATTTTGGGGGGATGCTGAATCAGCGTATTTCTGTGGGGGGGAACTGCTGAGTGGGACAGGGGGCTGGGGCAGTGCCTTGCACCCGTGGTGAGAGCATTCCCGAGCTAATGTGCCCCACTGGAACTGGGATCCCTTCTACACCCTCATTCCATCCCAGCACCATCCCTATCCTCATCCCCATCCCCAGCCTCATCCCCATCCCAAATCCATCCCCATTTCTATCCCTGCCCTATCCCAGCCCCATCCCTACATTCATCCTCAACCCCAGCCCAGCCCCATTCCCATCTCCTCCTCATCCTCAGCCCCATTCCCATTCCTGTTCCAGACCTATCCCTATCATCACCCCAGCCAGTCCCATCCCCATCATCATCCCCATTCCAGCCACATTCCTATCCTCATCCTCATCCAACCTAGCCCCAGCCCACATGTATCCTCATCCCTATCCCTATCATCATCCCAATCCCTATCCCAACTCCATCCTCATCCCTGTCCCAGTCCCTTCCCCATCCCTATCCCAGCCCCATCCCTATCCTAACCCTCATTGCAGCTCCAGCCCTATCCT
>VZRQ01005226.1:90973-122930 GCA_013397975.1 Machaerirhynchus nigripectus | reverse complement strand
CCGCCCCCCAACCCCAGCCCTAACCCCAACCCCAGGGCCAACCCCAGCCTCCCCCCACCCCAACCCCAGCCCCGGCCCCAGCCCCAGCACTCACCTCCCGCTGGCGAGGAGAGGATCCCCTTCACCCGGAGATCCAGGGAGTCCAGGGACACCTCCATGTACTCCATGCTGTTCTCCTGGCCAGGGCCCTCCCTGCTGCCCAGCGAGGGTTTGTAGGCTTCAGCACCTGCATGGGAACGGGGGATTGGCACAGACCCCACAGGCTGTGAGGCCGTGCCTCGGGCCCAGGCTGTGCCAACACAACATCTGGGCACACAGGGCATGGCCGGGCACCGGTCTGGCCACACCGAGCTCCCTCCTGCACCCAGGCAGGGAACGACAGGGAAAGGGAACGAACGAGCCGAGCTCTGCCTCTGCCAGGGCACAGGGCACAGGGCACAGGGCACAGGGCACAGGGCCCAGGGCACAGGGCACAGGGCACAGGGCACAGGGCACAGGGCACAGGGCCCAGGGCCCAGGGCACAGGGCACAGGGAAGGGATGAAGCAGGGCTGGAGCATCCTCCTGCTCCCAACCTGCTGCACAGGGCTCGGGTACATGCCAGCCAGGCACAGCCAGCTGCACCTCGGGAGGAGGGTGACACGGGTGACATCCAGCTGAAAGGGAGGGGAAACACATAAAAGCCAAGCTCTGGCTCTGTGTGAACAGAGCTGCTGCTGGGAAGAGATTTTGGGGGACACTTGAGAGCCTGAGAGGGAATTTTCAGTCTCTTCACACTCCCTTGGCTTCGCTTTCTCCCCTGGTTTGCTTCTCCCAGTCCAGCCTGGCCAAGAGGGTTTGGTTGCTCTGCAAGACCAGCTCCCACCTTTGCTGAAGGGGCAGAAAACCAGCCTGCATCTGAAATGCAGAGTTGGGCATTTGCTGTGACAGGGATCAAGGGTCCCTATGGCATCTCGGGAGGAAGAGGAGCAAGCCAGGTGACTGACAGAGCCCAGGCACAGAGCAGGGGCTGAAACAATCAATCCACTCAGAAGTCCCAAAAAGCTGCTGATCCAAAAATGATATTTTTGCATGGAATTAGCAAGCACAGAAGAATAAAAATAAACCCTTTGGTGGCAGTGGATGTATGAAACCTTAGCAATGAGGCTGAAGGCACAGCTGCACTATCCACTTCATCTCTCCCAGGCTCTTCTCTTCCCCAAAGAAGCATCACATCCAGCCTGCACTCCTGGCTCTCCTCACCTCTCAGCTTGCAACAGAGCTCACTGAAACCTTCTCTGGTGCTGGGTGATTCAGGACAAACAAGAGGGACCCCCTGAACAACACCCACACTTGGGCAGGGCCCGAGGCAGCTCCTTCCAAACATTTTGGTGCTCCCAGAAGGAGCAAAGCCAACCTGCACACTCCATTCAGCTGCACAAACATCCACACAAAAGCAAGGCAGCACCATTCCAGGGTGGTTATTTCCTTTCCTTTGGCATCTGAACATGCTCCCTCATGGGACAGGAGTCCACACGGACACGAATCGAAGAATCACGGAATCCCAGACAAGTTTGGATGGGAAGCAACCTTAAAGCTGATCCCATTCCAGCCCTGCCATGGGCAGGGACACCTCCCACTACCCAAGGTGGCTCCAAGCCCCATCCAACCTGGCCTTGGGCTCTTCCAGGGATCCAGGGGCAGCCACAGCTTCTCTGGGCACGCTGTGCCAGGGCCTCCCCACCCTCCCAGGTTAACAATTTCTCCTGTATGTCTAACCTCAATTTCCCCTCTTCCAGTTTGAAGCCATTCCCCTTTTGTCCTGTCTGTCTACCCATATAAAACTCCTCTTCTTCCTTTCTGTAAGCCCCATGAGGCCTTTTTTTGGATACCCTAAAATAAAGGGATTCATGAACAAAATCAAATTACTCCAGCATGCCAAGGACAAAGCCTCATGTTCTGCTGCGGAAGCGACACCAGCAGCTCCTGCCAGTGAGAGGCAAGTTCACAGCCTGGCTTTCCACACAGCCCAGCCTCGGGAAGGAAGAGTGAGCCCTTACAGGCCTCAGGTCCTTCCCCCTGCACCTGCAGGGCTCCTTGGGGTGGAATTAAGGCACAAAAACCCCATGAATTACCTAGCACACCGCCTTGTTTCTTTTTATTCCTCCGCCTCCTCTTGCGGGTGGGTTTCAGCCATGGACTGTCCGTCTTCCCTTTCCTCTTCAGCAGCTTCTTCTTGACACTGGACTCGGAGCTCTGAAGGACCAGAGAGGCCACGTGCACGTCAGGCATGCTGGCACCAGGGTCCCTTCGTGGAACAGCCCTCACCCAGCTCGGGTTGTGTGAGGAGGACCAGGGGTTTGAAACCAAGGGGCGCTAGGATGCCTTTATAGCGCTGAAAAGGAAACTCAGGCACACGTGTGGGTGGATTTCCTGTCAGTTCAGCAGGGCAGGCTGCACTTTCCCTTCCATGGAGGCCCTCACACCACGCTCACGAGCACAGCTGCAAGTGGGCAGGCACACGCACACTTCCAGCTTCTCCCAAAAAATAATGGTAGAATCACAGAATCACAGAATATCCTGAGCTGGAAGGGACCCACAAAGACCACCAAGCCCAGCTCCTGGTCCTGCACAAACACCCCACCCCGTGCCTCAGAGTGCTGTCCCAACGCTTCTTCAACTCTAGTAGTGGGGTTTTCAAACTAAAATATTCATATTTCTCCAAAAAACAAACCACTTTACACTTGAAGAGCCACCTGGCAGGGTTGGGATGGACCCAGGGGAACTGAACTCCACAGCAGCAGAGCAGCCCCTTCCCTGAGGCAGGCCCAGGTCAGCACAGACCAGTCATGCAGCAAATCCTCAGCCATGTGTATGAATCGCAACAGAATTTGGAGTTTGCTTTTAAAAATTTCAGTTGTGTGGGGTGGGGTTTCAAAGTCAACAGCAGAACAGGAACCAGGCACCCCAACCCTGCCAGGGTTCAACACATCAACCATAAAATTCATGTTCAGACTGAAACTGTCGGCTCCTGATGCTGATCCAGCAAAGCCTTGGGAAAACCTCCTGCTGCCACTACCAGCAGCTGTGCCAGCCCTGCTCTCCCCGTGAGGGAGCACGTGGAGCTGAGCCCTGGCTCTCCAGGGTGTCTGTGCCACCCCAAAATCCATGTGTGTGGGCTCAGCACGTGGCTTTACCCCAGCTGCATCACTCTGCTCGTGGGGGAGAGGTCTGTGTGTGAGGCAGTCCTGCCTGGGAGCTGAGTGACTCGGCAGAGCTCAAACACTGTCCGGGACGTGGAGACCCCACCTGGGAGTTGGGATGCGAGTCCACCACACACAGACTGGCCTTAGGTACCCAAAAAAGGGACAGGCTGCACAGCCCCTGCCCCTCCCGGGCTCCTGGAGTGTCAGAGCACAGGGAGCAAGACCCTGAAGAGCTTCAGTGATTCACTTGATGTGTTTTGTGCGTATGATTCTACCTTCAGCTCAAAACATCAAGAAAATGAAGCCAAGAATTTTCTCAAGGTGAGTGAAGAGTTGGGGGGTGCCTTAAACTCGAGAGGCTGTGGAAAAGGAGCACAGTTTGTAAGGAAGGGGGAGGGCAGGGGACACAGACAATCAACGAACATTTTAAATAAAAAAAACCCATCAGGTTCTCTTCACCAACCATCTAAAAATAAAAAGTAGAAATCCCCAGCAGCTGCTGAAAGTCTTGACCTGGTGCTGTACAACTGAGGTCCCAGGGAGAGTGTCTGTCTGTCTGTCTGTCTGTCTGTGGGCTATTTGTCTCCCTGGTAAGAGCTGCTCATCAGGAACAGTGAACTTAGGCTGGGCCAATGGATTTGGGAACAACCCCACCCCAGCAGAACTTCAGGTTGGTAAGGAGGCTTTGCACTTGCCAACTTCGAATTGGAGGAACTCAAGAACCCTTAAACACCTCTGCTAACATTCAAATGATTAAAAGCAGTCAACACCTTGTTGAAAACAACAAAAGCCCATTAGTTAGCATCAGAAAGCAATTAATTGTGCCACGGATCAGGGTTAAGCACCTTGTGGAAAACAATACCCCGTGTGTGGGTGGTTTCAGAGAATGAGTTTTGTCAAGGAGAGCTGAAACTGCAGCGCTTTGCCTTTGCCCTCTCTCTCTTTCTGGCACCGGTGCAAAGGGGAAAAATTATTATCAACAGGCCACGGGCAGAAAAACACATTCAGCAGCCCAGCTTACCAAGTCAGACTCGTCTCCATCCTCCTCCTCCTCCCCAGATTCTACAGACTCTTGTTCTTCCTCAGACTCGCCATCATCGATCTGCAGCCACCATTTACCCGAGAACAGAAGGAGTCAGTCAGGTCGGGTCTCCCGAAACAGAGCATCCCCCACCATCTTGCTGAGCCCCACACCCAGCAGAGCATCCCCCAGCCCCCAGGCTCAGCCTGCACACGCACAAACAGGGCAGGAGCTCCAAGGCTGCACCTCAGCGTGTTCCAATCAGGTCAAGGAAAATCCATGGGGATGGCAGAGGGAGAAAAAAAAATTCTACTCCAGAATAAAGTTTTCCAACCAAATTTCAACTGCCTTGATAATCCCAAACCAGCCTCATGTCTGTACTATGTATCAAAATTTGGGAATAAAAAGCAACTAAATTATTGTAGTGCTTTCCCAAGCAAGATTGGGAAGCTGTCTCCTGTTGGTTCAGTGAATCCCAGAACTGCACGAGGTGGGGGCTCTGCAGAGTGGATCACAGACCTGTGTAGGGCTGGAACTGGGGAGGAGCTGGGGAGACCCTCACAGGTGCCATGGGAACCAGGAAATGATCACCAAAGAGCCTCTCTACCATTGCTGATCCTTCTGTCGTCTTGCAGGTGAAAAAACCCCAGAAACTGCTTCAATCCGTGCCCCTCCTGTCCCTGATATCCCAGCAGTGTCCCATCCTGCTCCTCAGGGCACGGGAATCACCTTCCTGGCGTTGTCTGCGTCGGAGGCGCTGTCCTTGGAGGTCCTGTTGTCATCCCCAGGGAACACGGCCGCCTGGTCTGCTCCGTGATCATCCTCCTCCTCCAGCTCATCCGAGTCCTCCTCTTCAGAGTCCACATCTATGCTCTCCCCGTTCACGTGAGGGCTGCCATCCCCCAGCTCCTTGTCACTCTGGAGGTCACCCAAGCACACGAGACACAAAGACAACATCAGTTCCTGGGACAGAGCAGCTGGATCCATCCCAGATGTCCTCTAAAGCTGGCTCTGTGTCCCTCCATCCTCTGTGCTGGGAGCTCTAAAGCTGGCTCTGTGTCCTCCACGTGTCACCTCACCCTGCTGGACCTGGGCACCACAAGAGTCATTCCAGACTGCACAGGGCATTAGGGGAGGAGAACCCCATTCAAACATGGAGGGGCAGCTCCACCAGGGGTGCAGGAAGCTTTCCAGGGAATGGAAAGGGAAGTTACGTCACACTGGGATTTTCATATCACTCCTTGAAAGCCTAGCACTGCTCTCCTTGAATTCTAAGACCAAAACTTCAGGGCATGGGTTGCAGCAGAAGCAGAATTTAACCAGGAGTCCACGCCTAAACTTTTATAAGTAACCAAGTGTTTTTCTGTACAGCCTCAAGCAGCAACACAAGACCTCGAGGACCAAAACAAAAAGGGGAATCCTTGAAATCTCTCCAGTTGCCCAGGATTCACAAGACAGAAGGGGAACATTCACTGGAACAGGTTTGTTCAGGAGCCAGTATCTGAAGAGCCACTCTGATAATGTCATTCCCAAAGCAGCAAGGCTGCTCTGGGCAGGAAGCTGCTGCCAGAGGGAAAATGGAGACTCAGAAGGGAAGATGTTGATCTCAACAAGCCATCCCTGCACCTCCACGCGGGTTTGGTGTCCAAAAAATGGGACATGGAAGTGACAACAAACACGTGCAGTGGGCTCAGTGCTGCCCTTACCTTGGCACCCACAGAGGAATGAGTTATGCTCTTAAACATCTCAATCATTGTTCTCTGTTTTAACACTTTGGTCTTTTTCTTGGGAACCAGGCTATAGGTTCCCATTCTCCGTTTTTTCTTCCGAGATACTGCAGCAGCTGCAAAAGAGAAGCAGAAGGAACCCAAAGGTTGCTCAGGAATGAAAAGAAGGGACAGAGAGTAGGGGCTGTACTGGAGAGGGACTTTGGACAAAGGCCTGGAGTGACAGGCCAAGGGGGAATGGCTTCCCACTGAAACAGAGTAGGGTTAGATGGGATTTTGGGAAGGAATTGCTCCCTGGGAGGGTGGGCAGGCCCTGGCACAGGGTGCCCAGAGCAGCTGTGGCTGCCCCTGGATCCCTGGCAGTGCCCAAGGCCAGGCTGGACGGGGCTTGGAGCCACCTGGGATAGCAGAAGGTGTCCCTGCCCATGGCAGGGAGTGGAATGGGATGATCTGAAAGGTCCCTTCCAACCCAAACCTTCTGTGATTCTATGAAATCACACCTGAGGGCACGACCTGAGGAAACTTCCCACTCCAACTGATCTATTTACAGGTCAAGCAGAACACACAGGAATGTGCAGACACACAAACAGCTTCCTGCCATGGCTGCAAAGCTTCCCAAACTCTGAGCACCCTCTGCACACTCCTTCTGGCCCCTCCATCACCGCACAAATCCTTAAATTATCCTGCATTTGCCAGTGCTGCTGATGTTGTAGGAGGCTGAATGGAACCCAATTGCTCAAACTGAGACTGCAAGGCCAACAATACCAGCTGACAATGGAAGCAATCTGACAATAACTGAAGAACACAAAAGGAGAAGGCACCTTACATAAAGAGCTGTTTGCCATCTAACCTCATTTCACACCTACTGTGGAACATCTGGTTGATTCCTTCCACTCTTTAGATTGGGTCTTAATTTGTTAAGTCTCCCTCCTGGCCTTCTAATCGAAGCAGACACCACAGCTCCCTGCCTGCTGCTGTCTCTGGTGAATGCACAGCAGAAGGATGCTCACTGCAGGCTCTTTTAGGAACAGCCAGCTCCAGCACCACTGGCATTGTTTGCACTTGAGCAGCCTGCTCCTTGAAAGCATTTCTTCACCTTCCGTGATAACGAAATTTCACCAAAATTTATGAAGAGACCTCTAAAAAATATTCTATGAACCCAATTCATTTTATTTATAAGGCCGTGATTCTTGCTAAGCAGAACCAAGATGGTGATATTCAAAGCCCTTCAGAATTGATAGAAACCTCTTCAGAATATCCCAGAGGAAAAAGGGATCAAATTGTCTCCTCTAAGGAAAGGTTTTAGCAGAGAGGAGCCTGGCAGAGCACACCTGGGGGGATCATGCATCCCAGGACACAGCGGGGCAGCAAGGACTGCATGTGAAGTGCTCCCTTCATTTGGGAGGGGACTGCAGGAATGTCCCCTGTCCAGCACTCTGAGGGGAGCAGCAGGAGCCCGGGGACACGATTTCTCAGAAGAGACAACTCTGACAGGCAAGGGCTGTGGCAGCACAGCAGCAGGGAGGGGAACCCTGGAGGAGACTGAGTGCCAAAAAGGTACTAACAGAGGTTTCAGTCCTTGTTAACCTCCTCACCTCCCGCTCAGCCCCACACACAGGTTTGGGAGGTGGGTGCTGCTGAGCATTCCAACATTCCAACCCTTCCCTTTTTACCTGTCTGCGACTTGGTGGTGGCCACATAGCTCTGGTTCTGAGGTAGTGACTGGTGAAGGCCCGGGAGAGAGGGCAACGACAACGGCTTCACGAAGTCCAGTATGTTCTCAAACTCCTTCTCCTTGGATTCCTTCTGTTCTCTGCTGTCTCTCCCATCTTTGGGGTCTTTACTTGCATGCTGGAAAACAAAAGGCAGTTAAACTGAGTTTCTGCACTGAATAAGTGATTTTTAAAAATCAGAAAACTAATTTCAGTTCCTTTCTCTTGACCATAATCACTTTCAATGGAAGGCAGGACCACACATTCCCAGCAGAAGCACACAGCCCCTCCTCCAGCACCTCAGGGGACTTTGCCTAAACACTGCCAGCCTGGCTGGGCTGAGTCCCTCACTGGCTGAAGGCTGTGCAGGTGACAGGTGACCCTGCAGAGGTAATGACAAGGAGCAGACCCTGTTTACACAGCTCTGGGTGGCTCTGGAAGAGAAGAACCAATGCAACAAACGCACCTGGAACACGCCCCGAGCGTGGCTGTCACACCAAGCAAGCTCAGAACGCTCCTGCAGAGCTGTTTTGGAGGAGCAGGCAGCAAAGGAAAGGGATCTTTCCTTTTGGGCAGCATTTGGCACCCTCGAGCCTCAGCAAAGGCTCCCCCCTCTAGCCCAGCACACAACAAACACAGGCAAAGAAGCTCTCTGTGTGACACTGCAGGTGCACCTACAGACACCTTAAACCACACATTCCCACTCCAGCTGCTGCTATCCCAAGCCCCAGGCAGGCTCCACACTCCTGCTGCAGAACAAGGGAATTCTGTAGCTGCTCCTGCAGCCTCTCTCAGGCACCACAGCCGCTCACACCTGCTCTGATCTGAGCTTGAACTCAATAAAGCCTCATCCCACACCTCTCGTTATGAAAGAAAGGTTCCTACAGCTCCACAGAGAATCATCTGGGCTGGACAAGACCTTTAAGGTCACCAAGTCCAACCATTAACCTAGCAGTGCCAAGTCCACCACTAAACCAGGTCCCTGAGAGCCATTTCTCAGTTTTTGATGTTACTTCAATGTTTTCTCCTCTAATTTAGGAAACAATCCCGTTCCTGAGTGTCCAACTCCATTTTATGTACCCTAAAAGCCTCAGACAGAGAGGTCCAGACTGCACTTGTGTTTCCCTTTCCCATCTGTGTTTATCCTTTAAACAGTCATGGCTTGGTTTAATGGTGCTTCTATTCCTGTGCCCTTTGTGGCAAGTGTGGCACAGGGAAGCCAAGGTCAGTGCAAGGCCCCTCAGTCCAGCTCACTGAAACATTTTCCTGTCTCAGCCCAGCAAGGAGGCACCTGGTGAGCAAAGGAAGCGCAGGGAGGAACATGAAACAAAGTCACTGCTTGTCCCTCTCTCCCACAGTGTCAACAGCCAGCGGGGTAAAAGCTGCCTCTGCTGTGACATTTTACACTGGATTTGCCCTCTGATTTATCCCACAGATGATCCAGCTGGACAGCAGGCAGGTTTGGCAGAGCTGCTCCAGCAAAACAGGAGCACAGGCAGCAGAACACAAGGAAAGACTGGGAGAACTGGGATTGTTCAGCCTGGAAAAGAGAAGGCTCTGGGGAGATCTCACTGCGGCCTTCCAGTACCCGAAGGAGCTACAAGAAAGAGAGAGACTCTTTACAAGGGCCTGGAGTGACAGGCCAAGGGGGAATGGCTTCCCACTGAAACAGAGTAGGGTTAGATGGGATATTGGGAAGGAATTGTTCCCTGGGAGGGTGGGCAGGCCCTGGCACAGGGTGCCCAGAGCAGCTGTGGCTGCCCCTGGATCCCTGGCAGTGCCCAAGGCCAGGCTGGATGGGGCTTGGAGCAGCCTGGGGCAGTGGGACGTGTCCCTGCCCATGGACACTGGATGAGCTTTAAGGACCCTTCCAACCCAAACCATTCCATGGTTCTAAGGTTTAAGTGCTGCTCCACTTGCAGGAGAACTCTTCCTACAGCACTTGTGAAGCAACAGCTGAAAAACCCACACAGAAAGAGGAATCCAGGGGAGAGCAAGGCCGGAATAAGAAGCAAGAAGCAATAAAAGCACTCAGGTTCAGACAGGCACCCTCAGCCACTGCTGTCAAGCAATGTGACCTTGGGAACAAACGGGGAAGAGGCTGATTCCCCTAATTAGGCTCTGCCACGTGTGTGGTGCTGGCAGAGCCAGGCCCAGCAAAGCTCTAATGATAATCAGAAATGACCCACAGCAAAAGGCCATCAAAGTGCCAATGATTCCTGCATCAAGCCCATAACTTATGGCTCAGTTGCCACAGCTTTTCTAAAAGGGCAGCAAGTCTTGGATTAACGATTCCAAAGACGACAAATCCACCATAGCCTTTGATATGTTGTTCCAATGCTTAATTGCTCTCACTGTCAAATAATTAAATGCATTATGCTTTTGCAACTAAATTAAAAAGCCCTGTCTCATCAGAACCTCTCGCTCCCAGGAGATACTTATGGACTATGACCAACTTCTTTGGTTTTTTTAAACTTTCTCTTCAATAATTTCAATAGAATGAGCAAATTAAGTGCCCATAGGATCATTTGCTGGACCTTGGATCACTCCTGAGTCTGCTCCCAGTTGTTCTACCCCTTAAAAAATGCACGTCAGGAGTGCAGGGCACAGGGCCAATAACAGTCTCAACAATACTATTTATACCTCTTAAAAGTCCTGAGTTTATAGATCTAAAGGTTAACAGTAAGTGTGGGCTACAAAATTATTCTGAGAATTCCCAAGTCCCCTGAAATAGCCAAGGCTTTCCATTTCTAACTTAAAATTAGAAAAATGAGCTTGGGACAGGCAGATCTGACACAAGTGTAAACAAGGGCTGCACTTTGTGTCCTTTAAGTGCAGGTTTTTGCAACTGGTCTCTGATCAAAGGTGCTGTTACTCCAAAACCATCAGGAATTCACATTCAGGCCATGCCAGGCTGTTTGGAAGAATGCAATCCAATTTTTAAACTAAAAAGTAGTATGCTATTAGCTTGGGGTTTTTCTCTCCCTCTGTAATTACAACACGGAAATAAATTTAAAATCTTCTGCTTGACAACTGCTACATGTGACTTTTTCATGGCAATTCTGCTAAAAGTTTTTTTTAAATCGAATTAAGTCTTGTGAGATAAAGATTTTACTTGGAAGCATGTGTAGCAATGGTAAAGAGCAAGAATTCCCAGGAAGGGGTGAAGAGATCTCTCATGTGTGCATATATATGTGTATATATATATATATATACACACATTAAAAATATTACATGTAAGGATTGTAATAAAAAAGATCAGCACCAATTTTTAAGCACCCACAGTCAGTTCTCTCACCACCTCTCCCGGTGCCCAGCTACATAAATAAAACAGGTACGTTCTACATCTTTGCTGTTCTTACTGAACAGGGTTTATCCACAGCTTGGGAGAAGTCCTGAGAGCAGAATGCCAAGCAAAGGAAGCTCCAGGCTGCAGTCTGAGCTCCCTGTGGGTCACACACTGTCCTAACCCCCACATGGGTGGGCCACTGGAGGCCAAGAAAGGACTGCAAATGAGAGAGAAAAAGAACCTGCAACACCACAACATCTTCATTTGTTGCAGCTTCTCATGTGGTATCAGCTCACCCTCTGCAAAAGACTGTGAAGTCACAGTTTCATGCTGGGAACAGTGAAGAAGGTGAGCAGATATTCCAACTTTTCTGGCAATGCTTGCGCCTGGAAACAGCGAAAACGGGAGCAGCACTATGTCCAACCCCACTGTGAGAAACACAGCCAGGAAATCTGCTCAGACTGGGGCAAGAGCACAACATTTGATGTGTTTACAAACATTAAACTCAGGTGCTGTCTACATTTTAATGGGATCGACCACATTTGTGTTATTGGCACAGAAGCCCCCAGCAGCGGCAGGGAGGAGTTACTAAAAATGGCAAAAGACAGAATATCCTCAGTTGTTTGGTTTTTTCCTGAAAGCAAAACTACAGAGCAAACCAACCTCAGCAATGAACCCCCGTGCTGGCTCCATAAACCCCACGTGGCATTTTTCCCACTGCTCAGCATTTAAGGGGTTTTTCCATTACCAGAACCAGCAAGCTGGGAGAGAAACCAGAGTGTTGGTGGAAGGACACAGGCACAGGTCCTGCCTGGGAGCAGGGCAGCTCTAAGAGCTCTGCAGAAGGGCTCCTGATGCCTGAAACCACCTCAGGCTTAGGTTATGAGCTCCCTTATTTCTCATCTTTGCAGGACTTTCATCTCCAGCACAGAACAAGCTGCAAACCAGAGCCAGCTGGGCAGGAGGAGTGAGCTGACCAGCACTGCCACTGGGAACAGGGCAGCTGCCAGGGAGCAGCTCTGCCCCTCCATCCATCAGGCACAGGGTCAGATTTGTACCAAGGCGCTGCCTTTGAGGAGCACAGAGCAGCAGCTCCCAGGGGGATCTGCCTCTAACAACTGGTGAGTGGTAGTTAAGCAAGAAATATCAGTCTGCTATAAAAAATTGATCACAAGCAGATGATAATGCCTGTAGGAGCTGGAGTGGTGCTGCTCTGCCTTGTCTCTGCTGCTGCAGGTTTGTGGTTTTCACTCCTGAATTTCAGGAGCCTGATCAAGCCTTAGCTTGGAGCAACAAACCTGCAAGGCTTTGGTCTTAGTCTAGATCAGACCAGCTGCGAGGCTGATCCACCTTTCATCTGCTGATTAACATGTGCCCATTAGAGGGGGGATTCCACTGAGACTTGATTGCAATTGCACTGATTTGAGTGCAGTCACATATCTACATAAAATCATGATTTAGGCAGCCAGGTAGACTGAGCTAAAGTGTAGATGTTCCCCCAAACATGCAAACCTGCAATGTGTTTCCGAAGCAGAGCACTCAGGGGTGTGGATCTCATCCCTGTCCCCTCCTGCACCAAGCAGCTCCAAGGCAAGGGACTGTCACACATCAGTCAAAACAAAACAGGGGAGCCCAAGCCAGATGTGACACCAGGGCTCCTGACAGAAATAAACCCCTCTGCTGGGGCCAGGGCCGTTATTTCTGTGGGCTGTGGTCAGAGCTGGGGCAGCACCTCCAGCCAGCACAGCCACCTCAGCAGCACCAGCACGGCCAGTTAAATATCAAATTACTTGTACTCCACAACAGCCCTCATTCTCACTTCCCTCTGCAGCAACCCCTCTGTGTAAGAAGCCCAGTGGCAGCCTTGTCACTCCTGATGGAGATTTACCATCAGGGAAGATGGGGAAGGGCCTGGAGGGGCCCGTGAGGAGCAGCTGAGGGCACTGGGGTTGCTCAGCTGGAGCAGACTGAGGGCAGAGCTCCCCGGGGGCTGCAGCTCCTCCCGAGGGGCAGCTCCGGTCTCTGCTCCCTGGGACAGGGACAGGAGCCAGGGAACGGCTGGAGCTGGGCCAGGGCAGGCTCAGGCTGGAGATCAGGGAAAGGTTCTTCCCCCAGAGGGTGCTGGCACTGCCCAGGCTCCCCAGGGAATGGACACGGCCCCGAGGCTGCCAGAGCTCCAGGAGGGCTTGGACAGCGCTGCCAGGGATGCCCAGGTGGGGCTGTTGGGGTGTCTGGGCAGGGCCAGGAGCTGCACTGGATGATCCTGGTGGGTCCCCCCAGCTCAGGATATTCTGTGATTCCATGGTATTCAGCTCTGCCCAAGCTCACACCCATGGACTTCACACTTCCAGTCCAGTGGAGCACACCTGGATACCCGTCTGGAGAGGGTCCTGGATGCACCTTCTGAGTCCTCCCCAAGGACACAACATCCCCATCATCATCACCCCCATGAGGCCCTGCCCTTTTGCTTTATGTTTCCTGCACATGGGAGGGTCAGAGCTTGCTGGGCAATCCCAGACCCCTGCAATTCCCCAGCTGCCACCTGCCTGGCCCCAAGAGATGGGCACAGGGTGTTCTGAGGCCAGGGGCTCCTGAAGAGCAGCCCCAGCACAGGTGAGCACAGCAGCACCGGTGTGCACACATCAAGGAGGCAGTTTAAAAGCTCTGGGGTCAGGGATTTAGAGGAAAAGTTTGATGAATATTGGTAGAAAGACCAACATCAGCAAGGCATCTCCTGCTCCAAGCTCTTCCTCCCTGCCCACATTGTCTCCCCCCGTTAAACTGGTACCTGGCATTTTGGGGACACGCTGTGAATCAGGACAAAACACTCATTTAAAGGATTTTTGCACTATTTCCTGACCCAGTCCTCTGCACAGCACAAAAAAATACCACCAGAGACACACACCCCAAACTCCAGCCTTGTGGTCACCGAGCAATGGAAACACAACTTGGGATTCCCAGTTCAGCCACATGCTCCTCCTGTCTCCAAAGGGAACTCTGGGATGCTCTCACTCCCTTTATCATCCTTCACCCCTTATGTTTTCCTGATGTTCAGCTCAGGAACTGTGGTTCCCAAGCAGGAGGGACCTTCTCCAAGCACAGGACACACACACACGGACACACACTTGCCTTTCAGTCTGCGGCCCGGCCCTGGAAACTTTTGTGTTCTTAACAGGGTTGTAAAATGGATTAGGAATGAAAGAAAGATTCCTCCAAAAGGTGCAAGGCTTGTGTGACTGCTCTGTTCAGAAGGGGAGCAGAAATGATGCCGTCAACAACCCTGCTGAGGTCTCTGTTCAAAAACCACCTTAACATGCGACAACATCAATTAAAATTGTCACCTGTTTCAGATTCAGCTTCGATCCCAATTCAGGAAGCAACTCCTAAACAGAGAAAAAGCTCGTTAAATTGGTGAGAAAATTCTCCTCTTCCTTTCAGAGACCAATTCACATGTGCAGGAAAAGGCTACCAAGGTCCCCTGACAGCTATTGGATTACCGAAAACAATTTTTTGGCCCCAGTGGGTTTCTGCAGGAGCCAGGGAGAACAAATGTTCACACTTTGCAGGCAGCAAAATACCTTCCTCCCCTCCTCCTCCCGGGCAGAACAGTTCTGCAAGAACAGTTTCACCAAGAAAACAACAATGCTCTAAAAAATATTAGCCAAGCCAACTTCTTCTGTAACATCAGCTTCTGGGTGATTTCCACAACTAATTTCCTGGGATACAGCACCTGATTTCGTGGTGGTTTTGAAGGGGAAAAGGTTGGTGCAGGAAGAGCTCCTGAGCTGAGGAGCCTCCTCTAAGCAGCTCAACAAAGAAATAATCGGGACAGAAAAATGACAACTAGCAAGGGCTCTGCTGCTCCAAAGAAAAGAGCATGTAAATTCCAGAGACAATGGGGAAAAATGAGATAGTAATTATCAGGAAGGCCGAACACAACAGATGTTTTATTGTCTTGCAGAACCGAGATCAAATCTTGGGTTCCCATTCAGCTGCAGAGGCCTGAGCAGAGAACATGGGAACAGCCTCCTCTCACCACCCTTCCTGGAAATGTTGCTTCTCTCCCTATTTTAAGCCCAAGGCAAATGGCCAGAGGAGCTGAGGACAGGCTACGTACTTTCTAGAGCAGCCCAACAAGTGCAGGCTTTGGGTTTTTGGAGCTGCTTTTGTCGTGTGAGCAAATGAGGATCAGCAGCACCATCCCAGCGAGCCACATCCCAGCGCTCCCAGAGCTCCCCAACACCACAGCCGCTTCCCAGAGACAAACCTTGGAGCCCAAGGGGCCTAATATAAATATTCTTCTGATGTATCATAAAATATGAATGAGGAAAACACTCCCTCCTAACTTAACAGCTGCCTTTTAGGAGGGAATTGCCTCTTTGAATTGCTCAGCCCCACGGCATCTCCGTGTGTTAAATGCCACAAGGGTCTGGGGGTTTGCCCGGCCTAATTCCAGTGCACAACTCGGGGCTGGAGGCAGTTTGGGCTGCAAAGCTTTCCTTGGGTGAGAGATATCCTGATGAGGGATTTATGGCAGCTGGGCTTCCCCGTGTGAGCCAGGAAGCACAGCCGGGGTGAGAGCAGGGAATTCAAACACAGCCAAGGGAAGGCAGAGGGGAAATGAGTGGTGGGGGAGGCTGGCTGGGAACCCTGGCAGGCATGAGTGGTTCTGCCCCTCTCCCGAGCCTGGTGCCCACAGGTTGGTGATCTTGCTGTGCTCTTTGGACTCCCAGCTGCTTCCGGAGGCACAGGTGGTGCCACAGCCAAGGGAGCTTTCCCCATCTGGGGCTGGCGAGGTGCCACCCCTCTCTTTCCCTTCTCCTCTCTCTTTCCCTGCTCCAGACCACAGGGACACACAGCTTTGAGCCCTTCACACCACACCACTGCTGTGCTGAGATGTGGGGACCACTTTGGATCTGCTGGATCACAGCACCAGTGCATCCCACTGCATTTCTGGGCATGGCTCCCATGGCTAATCCTTCCCTTGACCCAAAGGCCAGTCCCCCTCCACCCTCAGACACAGCACAAGGAGAGGATCCAGCTCACTGGAGCCATATAAAGCAGCACAGGGATGAAAACCAACTGCTTGTAGTGGAGATCTGCCTGTTCCAGGATCTATTCCCTGCCTCTGGCAAAGAACCAAAAAATAACCAAATTTGTCACATGACAAAGCAAGGCCCATTTCTGCCCTCCCCTCTATGACATGAGTGCACCAAATGACATCTCCTAACGCCTCCCCCCAAAAAAAGCAGGGCTCTGCTTTATTGAGTGATGGTAAATCCACCCCTCAGGATTCTGGAGAGAACATTTCCCAACATGGAGAGAAATCATCATCCAGTTTAGCCCTATAATGATTCCTACAGCAATGCAATCAAGCTGCCTAACAGATCAGCTCCTTGACAGCTTCCAAGCTTAGGAGGAGCCTCAAGTTTACATGCTGTGCTTAATTTCCTTTGGGTCGACCTTAGAAGAAATCTAATTTGTTTCACAAGCAGCTCTGGATGTCAGCAGAGGCTGATGAGCAATAGAGCCACGAGAGAAAGGCCATTTAGTGTCTCACATAGATCTGCTGGAGGAGGCAATTGATCAATTATATATTTAGAAACACACTGGGGATGGGAGCTGGTGGTGGCCATGTGACCATCTGTTTTAACATCTCTGTCTGGAGGAAGAGAAAAAATTAAAATAAATAAATAAATAAATACATAAAAAATAAAAAAACCAATCCACTCAGTGGGCGAGCTCTGAATACCACGTGTTGCCATGCAGCCAGGTATCCCTCACACGCCCGGGGAAAGCCAAGAACAAGCCCAGCAGCAGCACTCTGTGCTGGGCAGGTACATTACCAGGCTGGGGGTGGGTTTAGGCATTGTCTTCCGTGCTCGGTGGACCTTGACTTCAGCGTTAGCAGCGGGGCCTTTTTTAGCATCCGTGTCCTTACTGCCCTCCCCGAGCTTGCTCGGCATCGTGGCTTGGAGCTGGGCAAAGGACCCCACAGTCCTGCCTTTGCCTGCTCCTCCAGGCAGGGTTTTTGCAGCGTGGCCAGTGAGAGAAGCAAAGCTGGTAGTCCTTAGAGGCTGCTCCTGTGCCATCTGCTTGGTTAGGATATACCCATTGCTCCCCGTGACTGAAGTCTGTGTGAAGTCATTTGCTTTCAGATGGTTTTGCTTCCCAGGCTCGCCGTCCCGCTCCGAAATGCCATTTTCTGCTATCCTATTTAATTTAGTAGTAGAGTCCTGCTGGCTCACTTTCGTGTTGTCCTGAGTGTTTTTCGCCGGGTTTGGGTGGCCCCCACCCTCGCTGTGCTCACAGGAACCGTTGGTTTCACCATCTACTGCCATTTTTGGTTCCCCCACTTGCTTTTCTGTCGCGCTTTCATCTGCAGCCATGGCATTAAACCCTGGAGGGAGAGGGAGGAGAGGGAGGAAGAGAGGAGAAAAGGGTCACAAGTGGTACTGGAACTCCCAGGAGAAGGTACAGCTACTCACAGTGTACAAGCAGCCCTCTCCTCCAGCAGCCTGCCTGATGTAGATCACAGAATCCCAGAATATTCAGGGTTGGGGAAGACCTCCGAGATCATCCAACCATGGATCAACCACCACCACCACATCAACTAAAGCACAGCACTGAGTGTCAGGTTGTTCCCTCACCCACCTGCCCGGCCCTCCTGGATCCTCACACGGTGACATTTGGGGTGGGTGGCCCAGGTGACAGCAGTGCACTCACTCCCACTTGCCATTTACTCCCAACAACGGATTTTTCAAGGTAAATATTACCTCTGGCTCTTCCAATAACTGCATTTATTGGAGCATATGTCAACAGCTCGCCTGGCAAACAAAACTCTGCCCCATCTTGCATCCGGATCTCTGGCAAAGCCCTTCCCAGAGCCAGACTGACACAGCAAAGCTTTGCTGGTAGGGCTGTCCCAGGGAGCTTTTGTGGCACAGACACAGCCCAGCAGCCAAATGTCCACATCAGGGCTCTGCTGCTACAGGGAACATCACAAGGAATAACTCCCTGGCTATCCCAGCTCTCCCGGGAATGTTGTTCAGTGGGAATTGGTTCTTTCAGCACAACAAAGCGTAACAGGACCAGGATTCATGGTGTCATTTCAGAGGTAATAACAGGAGTACACACAGGAGTGAAGTGTGGTAGATGCATTTCTAGACTGAAATAATTCTATGATTCAAATGCAGCAAGGCTTTTGTAGCCTGACACAGCTCATGCACAACAATGCCCATGTAAACATTCCCTTTCCTTCCCTCCCAAACACTTCCCTGCTCCTCCACCAATGACTTTGTCCCATCAAGGATTTCAGATCCAAGCTGAAAAAAATCCAACTACGAATGTCATGTACTGGCAGGAAAGTTTCTGACATGACAAACCAGCAGCTCCCCAGGCAACCAGGAGTGATAACAAATCACTGGCACGCTCAGTGCAATGATTACATCAACCTGCTGTTAGGGATTCCTTGGCTTGTTTTCCTTCCAGAGACCAGACAGTTATGAAAAGCAACACAAGAAGTACAGGGAGAGCTCTGTCAGAGCAGGGGGGATTGATTCAATCCAGCTCCCATCAAAGCAATTTTCACCTGCAGGATCCGAAGAGCCTGGAGTCACATGGGAGGAACAGCCAGACCACTGGGTATCAGCTCCTCATTTCACACTGCCCTTGAAGCACAAACAGCTGAGGAAAACATTCTGAATCCCAGATTCAAGGTTGGAGAAGACCTTCAAGACCATCGAGTCCAACCTATGACCAACCCCCACCTTGTCACCCAGCCCAGAGTGCTGAGAGCCACATCCAGGTGTTCCTTGGACACCTCCAGGGATGGGGACTCCAAACCTCCCTGAGCAGCCCCTTCCAGTGAAGAAATTCCTGCTGCTGTCCAACCTGAGCTTCCCCTGGCCCAGCCTGAGGCCGTTCCCTCTCCTCCGGTCCCGGTTCCCTGGGAGCAGAGCCCGACCCCCCCGGCTGCCCCCTCCTGTCAGGGAGTTGTGCAGAGCCACAAGGGCCCCCCTGAGCCTCCTTTTCTCCAGGCTGAGCCCCTTTCCCAGCTCCCTCAGCTGCTGCTCACAGGACTCACAAATGTCTCTTCTGACCTGGCAGAAACCTGGTGCCAGGCTAAAGCAGGAAGGACCTCCAGGATCCTGGGATGCCAAGCCCAGTGTGCCTGGGCTGACTGTGCAAAGCCGAGCTCCAAACACAGGCAGCTCCCTGCAGGGGTCAGCAGGGAGGAGACCCAGCACTGCACAGCTCACCAGAACAGCTCTCCCCAAAACCCACCCAAATTCTCTTTCCATTTCCATTGGGAAAAAAAAAATCTCCCCGTTTTTCTACCCCTTTTTTAATGCATTTGTTTAGTCCATTTTAATCATGGAATCACAGAATATCCTGAGCTGGAAAGGATGCACAGGAGTCACCCAGTGCAGCTCCTGGCCCTGCCCAGACACCCCAACAGCCCCACCCTGGGCATCCCTGGCAGCGCTGTCCAAGCCCTCCTGGAGCTCTGGCAGCCTCGGGGCCGTGCCCATTCCCTGGGGAGCCTGGGCAGTGCCCAGCCCCCTCTGGGGGAAGAGCCTTTTCCTGATATCTAATATCTCCTTCCAATTGGGATGACCTGAAGGATTTGGGTTGACCTGAAAGATTTGGGTACAACCTCTGCCCAATCAGCACCGGCAGCCCTAGATTCTAAAACTGATGCATTCCAGTATCTCAAACAACCTTATTATTCCCTAAACTTCCTGGGTTTTGGTGTCCATCTGAGATTTAAAACATCTCCAGCAAACTGAAAGCCTCCTCAGGCCTGGGCAGTACATGTGGAGCAACCAGTGGACACGTGGTCACATGGTCAGTGCTGAACTCACACCAGGCTCTGCCCAGGGGGGTCTCAAAGACCTGCTGCAGCATCTGACCCCTCCAGCCTCACCCTGCTCCTCAGTTAGGAGGGGGACAGTCCCACTGATGCTCTGGTTTCCAGCTGAAAGCCACAGATGTTGGCACAAAGCATCTTGGCAGACGTATCTGGAAAGTCTTGCCCAACCCTGAGTGGTCACTCTGCCCTGGGGATCAGCTCTGGCCATATTTCCTGATGTGACACCTGCACTGAGAGATCCATTCCCCCTAATTCCAGGCAGCCCAGCCTGGGATTGTCTCCCATGTGGACTCTGCTGGCTCACAGCCTCCAGAGAGAGCTCCAAACCATCCAGAAATCGCTGTGCAGTGCTCTCTGGAGCGCACAGAGACACAAACCCCACCTGCAGGAGCACTGACCGAGGGTTCTCCAAGCAGGATTCAAAGTTATCACCTCCACCTGCTCCCTCTCACACTGCCCAGACCCCCCTGTGTACAGAGAGAGGCACAAGGGTTTGGTTTTGATAGCAACAGCTCAGGGAGAAGATAAAGTGCTCCTTTTCCCACTGTTTTATTTAACCATGTGAAAAGCTGTGGGCAGAGGGAGCCACAACTGTGCCGTTATTCTTTCAATTCTTGTTTCTCTTTCTGCATTCAGTGTCTTTAAAAGGCCATTTAAGCAACTACTGCAGCAAAGTCAGTGCCAGGAAAAAAAACACCGAAACAACAAAAAATAAGCTCTCTAACCACTGCTGGAGGTTTCTAGAGCTCAGCTTTAGGCACCTGGCTGAATGAAGCCTTCAATATTTGTTGATTTAAATACTGTGCTCTCCCACCAGAGCAGTCAAATAACTTCAGTGGCTGACTATGAGATAAACTGAATAAGCAGAGGGCAAGAATTGCTCTACCTGCCATGAAGGCAACCAAAACAACGTGAATTAGAGCACTGCCCTGGGGAAAAAGTAACTGAGTTACTCCAGAACGCGTCACAGGCTTCATGAAAAATCTGGGAAGCTAAAATTAAAATCACTCACACACACACACACACACTTATTTCACTCATTGTGAAATGCAGTCTGACTGCCCGTGGAAGTGGCACCAATCCCCTACAAACAGGCACCAGCCTTCCAAACCTGTGTGAGCAGAGATTTGATGAAACAGAGAGATGGAATTTCACAGCAGAGGCCAAGGATTGAATAGGAAGACAAACCGTGCCCCCCTCCAGCCTCCAACAAGTCTGAGACACCACAGACAGGACCTTCCCTTTATTTGGGGAAAATCCTCACCATTCTCCCATTCCCTCTTCTGGCAGCACTGCAATCCACGAAGAGTTTGGAATAGCTTTGTTTTCTACACACTGAGCTCCTGCACAGCTCTGGGCTCCTGCAAGAAGCACCACCCCACCATCCCAATTCTGAATTAAAGAGCTGCCCACAGAGAACCAGTTTATGTCAGGAGCTGCACCACTCCATTTGTGTGGCCACCCAAGTGAGCTGGTCTGGTTTTCCCAACCAAAACACCTGATCTAGTAAGAGGAAAACGGGAATTGCCATCCCAGGCTTGGCTCCAGCTCCACTGGTGCTCCATCCCCCTGTGCCAGGACACATCTGACCAGGCTCAGCAAGTCTCAGGTTCACCAAGGGCACCTGTGCAGCACTGCTGAGTACACAAAACTCAACATATTTTACACCCTTGCTGAACTCTGGCCCACAGACAGGGATGGGAACACAAACCAGAGCCAGCAGGAGCCTCACAATGACAATTCTGAATTAAACAGCCCACAGAAGCTCTTCAACAGCTCCAGACACCTAAAGAAACACTTCTTCCTGACGTGACCCTTTCATCCCGCCCTTTCTCATTCCCAAAAAAAAGCTTCACTGAAAACCTGCTAAAATCCTCATTTCAAATACACCTCATGACAGTGAGTTCTCCCCTTGAAAATGCTGCTCAGCACCTTTTCTGCTCCTGTGCTGCAAGTGCAAGGGAATTCGAAAACTAAAGTTGGTATTTCTCTAAAACTTTGTGCCTTTACAGCTCTCATCCCTTCTAAGTAGGCCAAAACAAGGTTCTCTCCACATTCAGTTTCCTCTCCCACTCGTTCACTGCTCTTTAATCTACAGCCATCCTTTCTTTAATTAAAAAGAGAGAAAAGGTAGGAAGCTCTAGCCTGCATCCATGAAGTGTAACCTTATTAATTAGAAGCATCCCAGTCTTTTCAAAGCTCCTTTAGGCATCCCCAATGCCAGATGCAGCAGGAACAGCTTCTCCCACAGACCCCAACACTGCCTGAATGCCCATCCAAGCTTGGATTCATTTAAAATCCAGGTAACGTGCCCAAGAGATTTATTGGTGGTTTTTGAAGTTGATATAAATTGGCACAAACTTCAGTAAAAACACATTATTTAGGGGCTGGGTACATTTTAGTAACACAGGGAATTTAAGACTTGGGAAGCTGGGCTATTCCATTACCCCGTGACTCCACGGGAAGGCAAAGAACAGCCAATAATAAATTTAAATCCCTCCTCTGAATTAACAACCCCCTGAGAGCCCTCCCCAGGCTCAGGCAGAAGGGTCAGGCTCAAGTTTTCTTCTCAGAACATCACAGTCGTTCAAAATGGAATTAAAACTCCCCTGAAGAATACAGACTCTGATGAAAGTAGGGGAGAATCTGAGAAAGGATGAGACCACCTCACTGAATTTTAGGTGTCTAAAAGGCATCTCAGACTTCAGGGGGTCCCTAAGCCACTGCTGCAACCAAGGGAGAGAAGCCAACCGCTCAAAAGCAGCACAGGCTGACTTCAGACAACTTTGGACAAACTCACCCCTGCCTGGACCATGTCTAACCTGCCTGCCACCAAGTCTAAGCAGAAACAAGCTGGCTTAATTCAGAATTAGAATGGTAACTTCAAAAAAATCCCGAAATTAGGCAAAATTAAACCCACCTCTGCTCTCCCAGCCCGGACGTCGGTTCCTCTTCGCTGTCTTTGCCTGCTGGGGTTTCCAGCCCTTTCAGCAGAGCCAGACCTGGCTCCAGTCCTGCCCTGGAGCTTGCCAGGGCTGGGTCCAGCCTGCCAAAACTTATCTGTGGGCAGAGGCTGTCTAACAGATGTGTTACTGTGCCCACCAGCCATCCTGGCCACAGCCAGGGGGGACACAATCGTCTCTGCGGGGACCCAAGGGGGTGAGCAGCCACCAGAAGCTTCCCATCTGAGGCAGGCCAGGTATCAACCCCAAACTCTGGATTACTTTGACAACGCTCTGAAAAATGTCAAGGCTTGAATGTATTTTTAAAGTTTGGAGTCCACTGCTCAGTGAGACAAAATAAGAGAAATATGCAAGCTTTAGGAGCCCTTGAACTCCAGGCCAAACTGCAGCCACCAGGTCTGAGGGAAAAGGGAGAGAAATAGAAAAGAAATAGAAATAAAAAAATACTCTACAACAAATTATTATTTGATCTGGAACTTTTACACATTTTTTCTGAGTATCTTGGTGCTGAGCACTGGTAGAGGCAAGACAGTCTCTGCCCATGGGATTTTCCATTCACTTCCAGAGCCCCCAGCACAGAGCCCAGGCAGAGCCAAGAAGCTTCAGCTGCTGCAAGAGAAATGTTTAATCAAAGACAGGGCTTAAATGAACTTAGCTTAAATGAACTGAGCAAAGACAGAGCTTAAAGGAAAAGCTCAGGATTTGGGAGTGCAGTCCAAGAAGTGCATACAGCTGTATTTATATACACACATCTCACAGATGTTCCACCTTAACCACTCTGCAGATCATCCTTAAAACACCACAGATCCCACGGCCTTTGATTCAATACCCAACTGTCCTGCTGGATAAAAGTGAGGAATGCACCTGCTTGTAATCCCTGTGTTGCAGCAGTTCCCTCCCCTCTTCCTCCTCTAACTCCAACAAAAAGGAGAACTGCCAAGCAGAGAAGAGCCCAGCTGCCATCAGAAGGATGAAGATGTTGGGGTTGAAACCACACAGATCAGAGAGAGGTGGCAGCTGGAGACCCTGAATCCATCAGGAAGAAAAGCACCTTTCACTGAAGGCTGGAAGGGGCTCTGAGCAGCCTGACCCTGGGAATGGCATTGCTGCCCATGGCACGGGCTTGGAACTGGATCCTCTTTAAGGGCCCTTCCAACCCAAACCAGTGTGGGATTCTGGGATTCTGGGATTCTCTGATTGAAGCCAAAAAGCAGAGCATTTTGAAGCCAAGAAACACAGACAAATGTTTACAGGCAGAAGTTCCTCCCTGGGGTGAGTTATTGATGGTCTCTTCTTCCCCCCAACCCCTTGTGAAGATGGGTGGTGTCCAGGTATTTTCAGGCCACAGATGTCATTCCTCCCTGGAGCAGGTGACACAGGAACATGGCCAGGTGGGTTTGGGATGTCTCCAGAGAGGGAGACTACAATCCCCCTGGGCACCTGTTCCACTGCTTTTTACCTTCCTCATGCTGAGGGGGAATTTCTTGTGGTTTAGTTCATGGCCATTGCCCCTCATCCTGTCACTGGATCCACTAAGCAGTCCGGCACCATCCTCTGACCACCCCAGGAGATATTTATATGGATTGATGGGATCCCCTCTCTATCTTTTCTAGACTAACCAGACCCAGCTCCTGCAGTCTCCCCTCAAATGAGAGATGCTCCAGGTCCCTCATCATCTTTGTGCCTTCTCCTGGTGCCTCTTCCAGCAGCTCCTTGCCTTTCTTGAACCATGAAGACCAGAACTGAACCCAAAACTCCAGATGTGGCCAAGCAGAAGAGAAGGAGCATCTCCCCTGACCTGCTGACCACACCAAAATGCCCTCCAGCATTCCCTTGGCCCTCCTGGCCCCCAGGACACACTCTGAAGATGAACAGTTAAACTGGCTCAACAGCTGAATGACTCAGAGCAGGTTAACAGCCTATAGGAAACTCATTCATTGCTCTGCCACGATGGGGCCGTGGTGTCACAGCCCTGGCCACCAGGCCCTGAGCCCAGGGATGCTCCTGCCCCAGGGCTGCCAGCATCCTTCCTGGAGCAAGAATCCCAAACCCAGGGAGTACTTGGGTGCACAGCTGGGTGAACATCTCAAATCCTGAAGCATCACTTCACTCTGCCTGCTCTCCTGCTGTCAGTCTCAGCAGGGGATCCCAGTGCCAAGTACCTGAGGAGAGCAGATTAGTCCTTCCCTCCTTTCAAGCTGCCATCCCTGCACCTGGGAATGCAGAAGCTGCAGCTGCTCAGTGGAAAGCAGCACTTCCCGTGCTCACAGCAGCTTCCTACCTGCAATAAGAGGGAGAAAAAGGGAAAAAAAAAAAGCCCTTCCAGGAGTTTAAACCCCTGAGAGTCTCTCAAAGCAGGCTGAAGTTTATCTGAGAGCAGTGACTGTGCAGGTCTCACCCAGCACTAGGCTCCAGCACCATGGCTCTTGTAAAGCAGCTGCCTTGGGTGAAGGCTCAGAAACACTGGAGCTCATGGGGAACTTCATTCCCAGCACCAATTCCTGCTCCTTTGTGCTGCTGCTTTACTGGAACTTTCCACCCCTGGGCTTGGGGAATCAGAAAAGGAGTGGTTCGCCTTGAAAGGTCAAGGGAGATGCAGAGCTGGGAGTGGAGCACATGAGGGGAGCTGAATTCACTTGCAAAGAAACCACTTTTTAATAGTTTCTCTCTGAGTCAGACTAAAGACAATACGGCCTAATAAAAGCTTTTTTCCACTCATCTCCCATCTCCCTGCCCCCTTCCCCACCCTGTCAAAGGGAAATCTGGACCTAAGCTCACACCCACGTGTAAAACTGAACTGGAACATTTCCCACGGACAACAAAACAGCCTCATCCACAGCTTTTTCTATCTGTGTCGAGCAGTTTTACACAGACAGGGACACTGAGCCTAGTGAGCAACTTCCACGAGCTGGGACTCACCCCTAGAACTGGAAACAAAAGGGCTGGAACACACAAAGAGCTTGTTCCTACAAATTTGTTACATTTAGAGTTCAATTATTTGTCTTTATCGGGATGGAGGCAGCAGACAAGGCCAGGTGGGAACCACAGGGCATTTCTGCAACACCTCCCTCTCGAGGAACAGAGAACACCACAAGTGCCCACCCAAGGGCCTCCCACCCTCAGGATGTTCCCTGAGGGCACCCACCCCATCCCAAACACCAACAACCCATCCCCAGCTGCTGAGATGTCCCAAATGAAGGCTGACAGGCTGAGGACCACCAGGAAAGGTTCACTGCCTCAAACCAGCACATTAATGAGGGCCAGGCTGGATAGGGCTTGGAGCACCCTGGTCTATGGAAGGTGGCCCTGCCCATGGCAGGAGATGGAATGAGATGAGCTTTAAGGTCTCTTCCAACCCAAACCAGTCTGGTATTCCGTGAAACCGGAGCAGGAGCCTTCCCTGCAACAGGAGATCTTCATGGAGATCTCCAACATGATGGTGTTCATCAAAGCTGGAGCCAGGCAGTGCTCACAGGCACCACTGCAGCTGACAGACCTCGCCTGGGGTCAGGCCCCTAAATATCAGCCAAGGCTTCAAGCTACCTCAATTTCCTGTCTTGTCTTGTACTCAGGGAAAGCCCAAGTTTGTAGAGGTGTAACTGGTGCGAGGCCATTCAGAGGCAGCAGTGGAGCTGTGGGATGTGCTAACACAATTCCAGTGGGGATCTGACCTGCCCCCTCAGCATCAGCACCTTTCTGAGTCAGGGGGGAGTGAAAAGAGGGGAAAACACAGCAATTCACACTCGGCCTGCAGCCCAAACAGCACCTTTAGCCAGCCTTTGGATCTGCAGCTTCAAGCCTCTGGAAGTTTAGATGCCAGGTTTAATATTGACAGGTTCCCTGCCAAGGGGGTTTTCCCAACAGGAACACAATCCAGAGCAGGTTCAGTCACACGCTGCAGGCCATGGCTCCCATCAAACACACCCTCAGCAGCCCAAACTAAACCAGTCTGTGCCACTGACAAAGATATTAAACAGTACCATCCTCCTCACACAAGGGAAATGACTGTTCAAGACAATGTGAGGAGAGAAAGCTGAGACTTCAGGGTGCTGTTCCCTCCACACATCCCAGCTCCAGCCCCAAGCCAGGAAACTGGGCTCAAAGAGCTATTCCATGCCATCCTGCAAGTCTGCTGGAATGATTTCGTGTTCATGCAACAGTCAAAAATGTGAATTGTGTGCCAGCACTGAACACTGTCATTAACAGGCCTTTGGGATGTGAACCAATGTTCTGGCGGCGATGATCGTCCGAGGATCCCAGCTGGGGAGCCAGGGCAGGAGGGACAATGTCCCAGCACTGCACCCCCACACCATGTCTGTGACACACATGGTGTGCCTGGGGAGGGAGGACACGCTCTGAACATTCCAGAAGAATGGAGACTAGCAGCTCATGTTTAGGACCCTCCTTTCCCTGGGAACAGAGCTGGACAATAAACTGAAGCGGTTGGAATTTCAGCACCCTGTGAAACCTCAATGCTGTTCCTGCACAGGGAGGGTTCTCAGCTTCCTCCTGACACAGCATTTGCTCCGAGTCAAAGTCAGCCAAGAGGCACAGAAATGTCTCTTCCCACCCTCCTTTTGGATTTTTTACCTCCACAGACTCTTGACACCTTGAGATCAACGAAGAGCTACACAAACAAGCTTCATAGTCCTGAGCTAAGCAAGGCCTGGGATCAAAGTGAGTCTCCCCCAGAGCAACACAAGCTCCCATTGACACCTACTGACACCTCAGGTTTTGTCTCTGCTCTGCCCAGACCAGAGGTCCCTATGTCACCAGTGCTGGCAGCAGGATTCCTGTGCTCCCAGTTAATATCCAGGCACCTGACACAGCATTCAGTATTTCTGCCTCTTCTGAGCTTTACTTTCTAACTAGAGCAGCTTGACAAAACATTATGCTGGACAGAAAAAAAAGAAAAAGCGATGCTGTACTCACACACAATGGAATTAAGTCCAAAATTTTGCTTCCAGATAAGAGTAGGGATTTCGATGGGGTCAGTTCAGTGCTTTCCTAATGCTCTATTATGGAAAGGAGAACAAAAATACACCAAATCCCTGAAGAGCTATGAGAAGTAACTAGTCCAGGAATAATAAAACCATGGAAAGAAAGGAGGGAGTTAGGGGAAAGATAAAGGGTGGTGGGTTTTTTCTTCCCTAATCCCACTGACACATTTATTAAGCCCTTAGATTTGTGTGCATGTAGCTCACAGACAACCCTGCAGGAAAAGACTTTGTCAAATGAACCTGTGCTGCAATCCTGCACAGTAAAAGCTGCAGAACCCGCACAGGAGCCACGAGGTGAGGGGTGTGTGACCCCTCCAGCCACCCTCCAGCCATTGGGGTTGCTCTGCAGCGACAGAGAAACACACAGCAAAACAGAAAGTCAATGTTCCTAGAGGGAGGAAAAGGTCAGCGTGGGGAGGGATCAGAGTTCAGCTGAAACCAGTCACACACAGGAAGTTCAAAGTAACTCCTGTGCGCTTCACACCAAAGCAGAAGTGAAAATTAGATCTCCTTCTTCAGGGGAGTGGTGAGGGATGGACTGAAAAGCAAATCTGCATCTTCAGTGGAAGAGCCCTGCTGAGAATAAACACAGGAGAAGGGAGCCTGTGTTTGTGGGAGCACACCTGAGGTGCTGGGGGGACTGAGCACAGCTCCAAGCCCCCAGTTTTGTCCCCATCACGTGCCCACCTCACGAGCCAGCTCTGACCCTCAAGCAGGGCAGGTGCTCACCTTCCTCTTTGTTGTTGGTGATGTCTTTCAGCAGCTCAGTCTTCATGCAGCCGTCTTTCCTTGGCTCTCCCTTACTCAGCACTGCTCGCTGTGGTGGGGGAGAAAAAACAGCAATATCAGGGTTGAGCTCAGGGTTGCATTCAAAAGAAGAGACAATCATGGACACATCCTGTTTACAGCACGGCCAAACCTCCCTCTGCAAAATAAGGCTGCCAGGAAGCTGCCACCGAGGCACAGGTCACAGATAAAACACGGCAAGGCTGACAGCCCGAGGAGCACAGGGGCTCCGGGCTGTGCCCAGGGCTGGCACCTCCCAGCTCTGGGTTGGATGCAGCCAGACAGATTTTCCCAGTGCAACGTGCCTGGGAATCCAGCTGAGTCCATCTGCGTGAAAGGCATCTCGAGGAGGTGACTCCGACTCCCCCAAAACTTTTTAGGCTTTGGGTGGGGGAGGCAGATCTATCAGACTTCTCACAACAACCTCATTTATCAACATTTCTAGCCCATGTGCTTTTGGGGGCTTGGTTGGGTTTTTTTGCAGCTCATTCAAATGAACATCCAAAATGCAAACCATCAGTCAGCTACAGCTAACTCCTCATTCATAACACCCATGTTTATTAAAGTTAATGAGCTCTATTTTTGATTCCATAGAAAGCATTTTTTCTCTTTCCCCCTCTTCTTTAAAAAAAAAATTATGTAAAAAGGGAACACCTGCTCATCTCCTCTTCCTTTCACACGCCTGGCATCACGTTGTTAGCTCAGGTTTGCAGCCTTAATGCCTTCTCTTTCTCTTTCTATGTTGAAGTAGCAAGACTAAACANAAACCCTACCAAAATAAACCAGAAGGAAAAGGGTATTTTAAAAAAGTACACTAGAAGGGGTCTTTGCCACAGCTGTGCTTAAGGAGAGAACTGGAGGCAGAGACGGGGAGTGCCCTGCAGAGCTGGGGGTCGGTGCCGGGTTCAGCGGCGCCGCCGGCACAAGAATAAGCCCAGGTCAAGCCAACTGTTGTAGGCCAGCACGGGGAGCAGATGGTGCCTGCAGCCATGCAAATCACAAGGTTTAAAGCGCACGGGGTGATAAAGAGAGAAAAACAACCTGCCCACCTCCCTTCAAGCAAGTGAGGGGGATGAGACACGCACAGAGCCCGGTGTGGCAGCTCCCAAACCTTCCCCCAGCAGCTCGCCCGTGCCCATGTAGGACTGTCCAGAGCTGGCAGGGGAGAAGGGCTTTGGTGCTGCTGCTGCTGTCACCAGCCACCCTGCCAGGTTTAGGAACCCAGTGCATTGGCCTGTGCTGGCAGAGCAGCCCCCAGCCCCACGCAGGGCTCATCCAGCCCCAGATCCCTGCGGGATCACCCTGTCCTGCCCCCACGGCGAGGGGACACACACTAAAGGAAGGAGGGAGACAGATTCCTGAGAAAGCCTCCACCACCGGCCAGGCCCGGAGCTAAGGGCACTTCAAGGATGGCTCCTGCAGCACAGGACAGAGGCTGTGGGTGGCTGCCCATCCCTGCCTGTCCCCAGCCTGCCCCGAGCACCATCAGGCACAAACCCAGCCACATCTCAGTGCTCTCAGCACCAGGAACTTGCGTTCCAAGCACAGCACCTTCAGATCTCCAGTCACAGACCAAAAAGCTGCTGTGAGCATCGGAAAGCTCAGCTCAGCCCAGCCTGACACAGAACCTACCTTCAGCAGACACTGGCCAAGAGCTTCCATTGAGAAATGACCATAAAACACAGCCCAAAGCCTGAGCATAGAGCAGCTGTTTTATTTATTTATTTGCTGAGCCAGTAATATATATCCTTGCTGCAAACATTGAGCTTGTAAACCCTACCTCTCCTCTAGCCAGACCTCTTGTAAACTGGGAATAACCTCGGTTTTTCTCATGGATTATCCTGCTGCAAGACTTGAGCAAAGAGAGCTCAGAGTGCTCGAGGGCACCCCTGGCTCCCACCACAGCCAGGGGCACCCAGGCCGTCGCCACAGGCACCAGCAGCAAATAAAGAGCCTCAGTCAGTCTAACAGGGACCAGCTTGTTTTCCCAACCTTTGTTGCAACAAGGAGAGGTCTTGATATTCCTGCTGCTACACTGACTCACACAAGAAGCCCCAGGATTTCCAGGGGCCATTCTTAGCCATCTGAGCCCAAGTTTTTCTCTATTTTCTAAGCAGTACCCTCACTCCACACATCACCCACACTCTTCCCTTCCACAGAGGTGTTGCTGCTGCTCGCCCATGAAGAAAAGCCACTGCAGGAACCCTGGAGTCAATCAGACCTTGACCACCCTCCCTGCTCACTGCAGTCACCAGGGGCTCAGAGCTGCCTGCCCAGCTCTCAAAGCAGAATTCCCAACTCCAAGTGAGAAACCATCACTTATGTCCTTTAGGAGTACAAAAGCTGGGTGCCAAGGCGAGGCTGGCTGAGGTGGCATCTCACAGGCTCTCCTGCTTCCTATCTCAGAGACAAAGCAGAGGTGACAACGTTACAACTTCCCAACAAAAACTCGGCATCAAGGTCGAAAGCAAAATAACGATTAAAAAGGAAAATAAAAAGCCAACTGTGAATTTTGAAGCATTTTGATCAGAAGGAAGCTACAGGAAGCACTCGAAGCCTCGTCCCCCCAGGCCGGCGCTCTCCCGTCCTTGCTCCATCAGCACCCAGCAGATGCGCCCAGCACCGAGGGGCACCCACGGGGCACCCAGGACCATTCATCCCCACCCAGCTCCACCCAGCCAACTTAGCACCAACTTCACCGCCAGTGTCAATACCTCCAGCTTGTGTGTGTGTGTGTGCGTGTGTGTGGTGTGTTGGGTTTTTTTGCCCTCCCCTCCCTTAAATCCAGAGCAAACTTCCCTTTCTGCTCACCCTCCCCATGCCCCATCCGTCCGCTCCCGATTGGCAGGGAAATCCTATACCCACCCTCCCCGCCGAGAAATGTCTGCTCTTGCAGCAGTCCCAACAAAGCCAACTGCCAAGCACACGCTGCTTCACAATAAAAGTCTCACTCGCTCCATTTATTTTTTTCCTCCTTTCCCCCTTTCCCGCAGCCGTCTGCCTCCATTCCCTCGCCCACCCCACACTGGTTATTAACCATCCGTGGCTGGAGAACCTCCATAAAGAGCACACACCACCAGCCACGAAGCGTTCTTGACCCCCCCCCCTACGCCCAACCCTTAATTTTTAGGTTTCAAAGGGTAGAAAAAAATTAGTGCATCTGAAGAAAGACTGATTGGATCTTTGAAAGGGCTTTAAGAGCCATGAGGAGCCAAGCAGAGGAGCTACTGCTGGTTTAGTTTTTTCCTCTCTGCCTCTGTTTACAAGAAAACAAGCTTCCTCTCCTCCATGAGGTCTTTGGAGGGGATGGAAGACAGGTCAGACCGGCCAAAGAAAGGCTCTGCAGCATTTCCAAACAGATGATGACTGCAAACTACAGTGGTGCCTTTAAAACAAAAAA
>VZRQ01005226.1:60923-85666 GCA_013397975.1 Machaerirhynchus nigripectus | reverse complement strand
AAAAAAAAAGAAGACGAGAGAGAGGGGAGGAAGTCACCCCAAAATAAAAAGGATTGTTTCTTCCTGGTTAAATATTGTTGGCTCTGGCCTCCACCCAAGTGGGCCATAGGCAGAGGCTGTCAAAAGAGACCCAGTGAGGAGGTGCCATGTGGCCACAGGCCCTCTCCTCCCCTTCAGAAGTTCAGTCTTCGAGCAGCTCGGGCACCCCAAGCTTTGCTCCTTTTTCTTCTAAGAGCTACAAACAGGGAGGGCTCCTTGGAGAATTTTCCAGAAACTTCACACTTAAAAAGCACAAACAAACCCTAAAAATACCAAAAAAAAAAAAAAACCCCAAAACCAAACCAACCCCAAGCGAGCCTCCCCACCCCAGGAGACAAACGAAAGGCACGAGGGAACAAAGCCCGAGGTTTCCCGGGGCGCTGCCGGGTGCTGAGGCCCCTCGGAGCCCAGGGCACAGCCCCTGGAACGCCCATCCCGGCAGGATGGAGCACCCCAGCCCACCTGCCCTCCCGCGCACGGGGCAGCCGAGCGCAGGGATATCCAAACAAATGAACAAATAACCCCGGCCATGCTTCCCCGGCCTCTGCTCCTCCTCTCCAAGGCCTCTCCTCGCCCGGCAGGACACAGCCTGCCCTGCCAGGGCCTCGCCAGGCACGGGAGGTGGATGGACCCTGCGGTACCTGCGGGCAGCTGTTGTCTTCTTCTGGTGAAGACTCCAAGAGTTGCATATTCCAGATCCTCATGAGCAGTGATTCAGTTTCTGCTCATGTGATAAAGCTCCCTCTACAGAGTGAGCATGCCCAGAAGAGCCCATTTCACTGCTCCCTCCACTGCAGCCATTTCACAGAGAACCTGCCGGCTCCAGGGCGTCCATTGGAGCGCGATTATCCCGGGCATCCCGGGGACGCACCGGTAATGCAGATCATCTGTCAACTTTCTGACAGGGCGCCAGGCCTCAAAACTGATCACTCGCCTGAAAAAAAGAGAAAGCTTTTTAAACCAGAGTGCTGTCTCGTGGCCTTCAAGAGTAGCACTTGCCCGTGGGAAAAGGAGAGGCAGGAGGGACACGGAGGGATGTGAGTGGCTTGGGGATGTCCCCGGGCTGATCTTGTTGTGCTTAACAAAGCCCCCGACCTCTGAGAGCTGCGGTGAAGGCACATGGGTTAAACTGATGCAGTGAGCAGTGTCCAAGACAGTGTCTTCGAGATCCGAACTGCTGATCTGAAAGGGAGATCATTTTCACTTTGGGGATTAATAACCTGACCTGGTACAACTGACTTTAAAAGGGTATCACAAACACAGTCATGGAAAAGCAGGGGGGGAATGGAATGAAGAGACATCTTCATGGATCCATCCTCATCCTCACTCTAATGAAGGGATAGTTCACTTCAAGGTGCAGGAGCTCTAAGCTCAGCCTATGTCAAACCCTACGATACAGCTGGCCCAGCCAGCAAGATAACAGAAGAAATTTTAGCTTCAAAATAAAAGTAGTTTGTCTCTGTTCCACTTTACAATTAAGCATAAACTCTTGGCAACCTTCATATCTGCTCAGGCTCCCAGTAAAACTGCCAGAGCAGCTTGCAGGAACATCTGTAAGCAGAGCTCGGCTGGAAGGGATTCAAGGAAGACTGGCATTTATCGGAGGCAGGAGCAGGAGGCTGCTGGAGCCGGGTGTCAGGCTGGAGAACCTCCCCCCGAGCAGGGGGAGGGCGGCCGGCAACCTCGGGGAAGAGGCCAGAAGGAAGAGGAAACTCCGACATGGCCCCGTGGCACCACCCGCGCGCTCCTGGCCAAAGGAAAAAAAACTTTCCAAAAGGGGAGAGCGTCCTCCCTAAGAGAGAGTTCTCTTTAAGAGTAGAAACTAAAGTGGAGAGGAGAGGAGTGTAATGTGTGACAGTGAGCTGAGGAGGGCAGGGAGCAGCCTGCACTGTAGGGATGCAAAAGCCATCCAAATCCATAGGGAGGTTTGGAGGAGCCCAGGGATGCTGTTTGCCCTGCCCCAGCACCACCAGGCGAGTCCAGGCCTCAGCACAGCACAAAGCCATGGCCGGCTCTACCAGGCTGGAAACATCCACAAGCCACGTTTCCTCCAGCCCTAGCAGCTCTTTCACCACCGTGGCCAGCCACATTTGCAGAGCTGCAATAATTAAAGCAGCAAAGGGCTGCTACAGATCTCCCTCGGCTATGAGGATGTTGTTTTCCTCTCCACGCTCTGGAGAAGTTTCACTACTAAACAGTTAAAACACACAAGGCTAAATCGAGATGATTGAAATTCATAGGCAAGGAGTATTTGAGGTGACAGTATAAAGAAAGGATCGCTCTTTCACCCACTGGGTTTTCGTTTGATGTGAATCTTAAGTTTTAATATACACAAAATGAGATTTTCCTGGCCTTTCTCTCAGTCACTGAGAGGTGTAGAGGTAACTCATTTAAAGACAAATTCAAAAATCCCCAAACAAAAGCAACAAACCCCGGCTATGCAGACAGAAGTTGCATTATCCACCGCATCAAAAGATTACTGTACTTCAAACCAAAGATGGCTTTAAAACAGTTGACGTGCTGCCCTTCCTTGCAGCATGAAATTACCAAGCTTTCATTAAAAGCCCAGAAATAGAAACGAAGATATTAACAAAGGCAGTGTCAATGATCCACCACAGTCAACATTCCCTTTCCGAGATAAAACAACGCCGGAGAACGGCGGCACAGCCGCAGCCTCCCCACTGCATCTCCACACCAGACATGTTTTCACTGCTGAGGTTAAATATACACTGAGAGCAGATGCTACCAGAGACGCTTTTCACATCTCATGGCCATCCCCGAAAGCACTAAACACTGTTTAGAAACAAAAAGGAAAAAGCAGAGCTCATCAGGGCACTGCAGATGCCTCAACAACCAACTTGAGTAAAGCGACTGACCGGCGGCGTAGCAGCATCTCTGCCACGGGGGATGCCTGGGTGTCAGTCAGTGAAACCTGACATTTATGTCATCCAAAAGGAGCAAGAAGCTTCCAGGGCACAGCCGCTGGCTGTGGGAGAGGTGCCTCCTGCCCAGGAGCCCCCGGCCCCCCTGGCAGGGGTCGGGTGCTGCACAGCAGCAGTCACAGACCCATCTCCAGGCTGGCTGTGGAAGAGGTTTTTGCTGCTGAAGGAGGATGAGAACAGGCCCATGGCCCGTGAAGCTGTGCCCTTTATTTAACCCAAATGCTCTCCAGCAGCCTTTCCACCACGCCCAACACCCCCCTTTCCAAACATTCCTCGCAGGGCCCACAGATTACAGGGTATTTTCACTCCACAGCTCTCCGGCCTCCCTTCTCTGATTGAAGGCTCAAGCATCCCACATTTCAGAAATCCCACATTTTCAGGAGGAAGGGAGCAGCACAAACACCTCCCTTCACAAAGGACACCAGGTTCCTCAGGGCTCTTGCTTAATGACACCATTAAGTCCAGCATTTTCACAGCTCCCTTGCAGGGGAAGCCCAAGTGGGAGGCAAAGGGAGGTTTTTCTTTTTATAGGAAGAACAGTATTTAGCTCTGCAAAATACAGAGGGTTTTCCTTACTTCCTTTTTTCCATCAGGCTCCTCTTCTTGCAGACCCTCGAGCTGACCAAATCTGATGCTCCCTTTCAGCCTCCTCGGAAGCAATCCCAAAAGCACAACAAGCTGACGGGACTTTGGGTATGAGATGAGCATTTCTGCTGGAATCCTGATTGTTTCCGCACTGCTATAAACCATTCTCCAGCTCCACCACAAGCTATTCAAATGTTCCTTTAGCTCTTCAACCATTATCTACAACATTTCTTACTCAGAGTGTCCCAGGACACACTGGGTATCCTCCGGTGTCCACCTCCAGGCTCAGGTAACAGCTTTGGAAGAACAGGCAGTCACTAATGCATCTTTTGGAATCACAGCTTTCCCTACTTTTCAAAACCTGTTTTTCCCCCCAAAGCTTCCAAGCCATCTCCCTTCCTCCCCGCCTTTCCCCAGCAGAGTTAAAAACTGTTTTTACTTAATAGGAAACAAGAAATGTTCCCTGGGATGCTGCACTGAGTACCTCATACAGACTAAAAAGGAAAAAAAAAAAAAAAAAAAGGAAAATAAAAAAGATCCTCTTGGACAGCAATTGAGATGTGAGCTCTCTGGGAGATGTTGCTATGTTTTGATAAGAATATGCGTTGAATATTTCATTTACAGGGCAATCCTAGAACTTTATTTAGCAGCATATTGGCCAGACAGCTGTAATTTAGAACATACTGTATTCCTAACAGTTCCCAATTATAAATTCCTTCAGATTTAACTTACAGTAACCACAGCTCCTTCTATTTTGGAACTCTAAATCCACCATTTCTCCCTTTCATTCAGCTATGGCATATCAAGAGCTCCTACAGTACAAACACAGCCTTACTGGAAAAGGGTCCTAAATCCAGCATTCTACCCCCACCACAGCGAGCACACTCAGTGCTCCACAGACAAATGTTTTATTGCTTTATTTGGGGACAGTGGCCCCATTTGTCAGTGCAAAGCCATCCTGCAGTGCCCTGCCAGCAGCAGGCTGGGAAAATGGCCGTGCACATTCCATCCTCCTCCTGCTGCAACAAGCGCTGGAGATCCTGCCAACGAGCCTCACGTGTTCGGCGTGGCCTTGTTCTTTGACCTCACACCTATTTTTTCTAAGGATTAAGGCACTGACATGAAAACAAGCAAGTTCTTCACTGGAGGAGAATCAGTGCTCCACGAAGCCTTTGTGCCTCTCCCCAGATCGTGAGCTCCTATGGAACAGCGCCCGTTGACGGCTCTCCCAGCCATCCTGCTGACTTTATCAAATTTCTGCAAGGAACAGAAGGAGCAGATGAACTCTGTAAAAACAAAGCTCCTGCCTCCATGCAAATATCCCTGGTTAAGAGGAGCGGAGAAATAGAGCGAGCATGATGTGTGTACGGAATTGGCTCCACAGACGCTGCTTCTCAGCAACAGCCATAAGGTGGCAGTGGGTCTTTAAGGCTACCTTACACCTTCCCACAGCACAATAGGAATTAGCACACCAGTGGGTTTCCAGCAGCTGAAACTGATTAAGTCCAATTTCCTCCTCAAGGGAAACAGACCCTACATGAAAACTTGGGGCTGAGATCACCTCCACTGCCAGAGTCGCACAAGGAGGAAAAGTCACCGGGGTGAGTTCTGCAAAGCCATAAAGGCAGCCCCCATCTGAGCCAAAGAAAATCAACTCCTTTTCCCTCTCGCTGTACAATCACAAAGCTGTTTGTTTTACAGAAACGCTTCTCTTTGTGCATTCATCCAGCCCTAAACAAGCCAGTGACCATTAAAGAGTAGGAGAAGTTCTGCCTGGCCAGCAAGCTGGGCTCCAGCAGGATTTTATGCAGCTAACATAAAAGCCAGCCCAGTAACAAGCTGGTCACCAGCTCAGCACAGGGCTGAGGTAGCAAAACAGGCCCAGAAAACACTGAGGAAGAGTTGGGTTCACAAGAAAGATGGAGCCAGGCAATAAACAGGCAAGTTACTTTAGGTAATGAAGAGACTCATCATGCAGAATGCCCATCACCTGGGACACAGCAATAAAATCAAATCTTTGCCAGTCACCACCTGAACCATGCCGTGAGAAGTGGCCAGGGTTGCCCTGAAGGAAGAGCTGATCTACCTTGCAGCACACAGCCAGCCCGTGATCACAGAGAGTTATGTCCAGAAAGTCAAAGGCAGTAACTCTGTGCTCAAAGGCAGTAACTCTGTGCTCAAACACAGTAACTCTGTGCCACCCAAGGATTCACAGCGCCCTGACGGAGCAAACCCCTCGCCTTACCTGCACCTGCAGCCAGGCCGGACGGCGGCCGGGCCCCCCGCGCCACCCCTCCCGCGTGCGAGGGGACAGCTCAGGGACAGCTGGCGTCCCCCTGCTCCACAGCAGCCCAGAGCTCCCCTACACCTCGCTGACACAAACATCCAGAGCCAATGTAAATGTTTTATTGGCACCTCGACACGCAGCGTGCTTGTACAACAACTGGAGTCAATCGGCTCGTGCAGCACATACCTGCTGGTGCTTACGCATTCCTTGTAAAAAGCTGGCAACTACGGGTGAAATCCAAGAGCCCAACCGAGCACAACTCACACTGCCTTCCCCCAAACCCACTCACCAACGCATTAAACCCCTGCAAGAAGCACAGAAATATCCCTCAGCCAAAGGAATAAACGTGCATATTCCCTCCTCTCCATGCCAGTTTGGAGGACCTGATGTGGCAAGGTTTGTTTGCCATCACTGGAATGCAAAATAAGTCTGAAAGAGGGGAGTTTGAGTTTAACATTCTTTCACCCTCCCATAATCCCAGACAGATCTGGGTTTAAACTGCTCAGAGCAGGTCTGAGCCGTGCGAGGCTCCCCATTAATAATAATTAGCGCCCGAGCCCACGATGAGACGCAATCACGTGCCTGCCAATATGAAGGCTCAGCCCTGGCTGCAGCCCCTGCCTGCTGTCACCTCATGTCACCACCCTGACATTACACAGGTCCCTTCCCTAGGCAGGCCCGCCAGCCAGCAAAGGTCAGTATTCCAAACCCCTCCCCGCGGATCCGCAGGAAGCGTTTGAAGCCATCTCGTGTCAGTGGTTTAACTCCGCTGCTTTTGAATCAATTCCAACAGTTTTCACTCCATCCGGTCTCCTGGCTCCCCCAGCCCAGGGGCACGGCAAGGAACCGATGGATTTGCCCTACCTCCATCCCGGCTGCGGGTCCCTCCAGGTCCTGACTCCAGGCCTATCCCTCCTCCAGCCACAAATCCATCTCACTCCATGGGTGCAGCCTCCACCCCGGAGCATGCTCAGTACGGGCTGATCTTCAGCCATTTCAGAGCTTTAATGAAATGTAAGCATAAGGAAGTGTCATTAGCAAAAAAAAAAAAANAAAGGAAAAAAAAAAAAAAGGTGCAGGATTCATCCCGATCCAGCCAACCTTCCTCTTCCCATCCTCTTGTCAAGGAGGCGAAGCTCTCGCTGCAGGGATCGCAGGCATTTTTAGGCAGCAAGCATCTCGTTTTAGAACAAAAGCAAGGAAAATCCTGTCTCAGGCAAGCCTTGTGCAAAAGGAGCATTTCCCAGTGACGCTCAAACCAGCCAATTTGTCACTCTGGGCCTTCCACAAATTACAATATTTTCATGAAATGCCATTAATATTATTTTTTTCCTCAACGGGCTTCAAGTGAGGCTTTTAGCTGGCAATGCAAATAGTGCTTCCCAGCCATCTTAAAGCTAAACCTACCCCAGTCTACCCTGAGCTCCTTGAAGGTTATTTTAACTCCATTTGCAAGAAAGTTAAACAGCAGCATGAAAGAGGGGGAAAGAGACTGCAGTGTAACACATTTCAGGCTATGCTTTCCTAAGGACCTGAATTTTAAGAGAGGTTTATTTTTCACTCATCAGCCCTGAAACTCCTCCATCATTGCCTTGTCCCCTCGATGCAGTAGGACTGTTTCAAGGAAAAATTAATAGAGGATTTTTTTTTAAATCCTTCCCAGGCTTAAAAACAACAAAGTATGAAAGACACACAATGTTGGAGCACACCTGGGGAATACAGCCCTGCATACTCTGAGTGATCTGCACAGGGAGCTTGACTATTCCTTAAAGTATTTCCCCACATATCCTTTGCATGTCCCCTACAGATCCCTTCCAGCTCACTGAACTGCTCCAGAAAGCAAAGATAGCTGGTGCAAAAGTAAAGCTTTGCCAGGGCAAAAAGTGGTTATTCAATTCCCAACAAAGTTGGAACATATATATCCTGTTCCTCATGCTGGGCCCAGGCCAAAACCAACCCTGGATGTTGAAATCCGTGAATTGTGTGCGCTCTGCCGAGCGATGTTCACTTCCCGTGGCACACGAGCAGTGTCTGCTCCAGAGCTGGATTTTGAGGAGAACTCAAAAATAAAACAAGTTACTTTATCAACGCAGCATTTCAGGAAACACCAGGGTGGCAGCTGAGCACCAAACCAGCTTTTTTCCTGAACAAAACTTCCAAGGGAATCACGACGGCGCTACAGCCGCTCTGTACAACGCCACGAGCCAAGTTCAAGCCAAGACTTTCATCAGGCCCCAGCACATCTGTGCCAGATGCACTACGCAAACAGCTCCTGACGTTGTTCCCTCATCCCTTCCCTGATAAATCCAGCCCAGTCCTCAGCACCAAGCCACAGCTTTTTAGCAATTCTTTGGGACCGTGTCTGCCTCGGGAGCGCCAGGCAGCCTGGCACGCCGAGCGCTGGCGAGCTGCTCTCTACTGAAATATTTTTAGAGCACAAAACATTTGGTAAAGTGACCCAGGATAAACCACACTACTTCAATGTGCTGAGCTCCCCTCAGACCTCTCTTCCTGCTGAAGGATGTCACCAAAGGGCATTTGGCCCCAGGCTGCCCCTTCCCAGAGACCTTCCTCAGGGCCCTCGTTCCCAGAGCAGGATCAATTCCCTCCACGCCACACTGGGCAATCCCAGGTACCGCCCAGTGCCTTCATTAAGCACAGATTGATAAACCCTGCCAACAAATTCTATTTCCATCCTCTGCCTTGCCTTGAAATTGGAGGTAGTTTAAAAATAATACTCAGACCATAAAATCCCGAGGCATGTCTGCTGAATCGAGCGGTGTTTGCATCTCGCACAGCTCAAGCATGTCAAATTTGTTTCCTTGGAAACAAAGACCAATTTGCAAGCATTGCTTTCTTCCCTTTTTTTGATTTTATGTAACGAAGACATCCATACCTGCAGCTCTTGCTGATACAAAGGAATTAAAGCAGATTCACCTACCAACAGGGTTCACAAGAGAATTAATAATGTACTTCACTAATGAACCATTGGTTTGCTGCACTAAGGGAAAACCAGAGTTCATTACTATTTAAAAATCCTGTTTTCCCTCAATGGATGCACACTCGAGGCATGGCATTTATATTGTTTCCTTGGGGACAGGTAGAAAAAAACCAGCAAAAACCAGAGTGATCTGCTTACCCTGGGCTAGGGACGGTGGGTCCAGTGCAGGAGCAATCTAAGAGGGAAATCCTGTCCTGCTCCTGCCACATCCCTCCAAAGGACACACAGCTCAAACACACCTACCTCCAACAAAGCCTGAAGAGTCAACACGAACTTAATAAAAAAGTGATAACATCTTGTAGATGTATTCTGGCCCAACTTTTTAAGACCCAACAGTTTTAAGCCCAACTTTTCCCCGAGACACACAGTAGGGAAGTGGGAAGCCAGACTTTCTGTGCAGCCATAACTCTTCTCCCAGGCCCACTCCCACCAGATCCTCCCGGGCAAGGCAGTAAATCCTAAAGCAACGACACACAACCTCTCTGCGAGGGCATGAAACGGGAGGGAGGGCAAAAGGGTCAGAGCTGAGTTATCCACAGGCTCATTTACAAAGGGAGTCAGTGCCCCCACCCTCTGGAGCCTCTGTCAAGAGCTCAGCACCTCTCACAAATCCATCAGAGATGGCGTAAAACGCACACATGAGAACAGCAAACAAAATTATGGCTCCTCAAACACCCCCTCCCCGAGCCCTGCTCAGCACAGAGGTCGTTCCCAGCACGCCTGGGCTGCAATCTCTACCTGAGCAGGTGACCTTCACATCCAAGGGAACAGAGCCCCAAACTTCTCCTGTTCCTGTTAGGATCACTGGACAGGAGAAGCCACGGGAGCTGCACAAACGGGAGGTGACAGGAGCAAGAAAACCCTCCTTCCTCCACATAAGGGACAAAGCCTCGCCATTCCCTGCTCCTGGAGAATTCCAGAGTTGTTACCAGAGCTAATGGCCAGCACTAAAACTGATGTGAACCTTGGATGCTTCACATTTCAGGCCTTGGAATCCAACATTCCAGGTATTCCCAAGGGGTTCCGAGCTTGGCAAGGCCACTTTCCTGACAGAGCAAGCCTTGCTTTCCTCTTCAGCATGCCCACAGTGCAACCAGTCACCTGAAGGGCAATCTGTAAACAAAAAGCACCAAAAAAACCCCAAACCCTGCAAATGTCCAGCAGAACTCCCACAGGGTCTCACCCTCATGCTTGAAAAATTAAATCTCTTTTCAGTACATGGACCTGAAGAGCACTCAGCACCACCAGCTCAGGGTTTCGTTCCTGCTGCTGTCAAGCAATCCTGGAAGCAAATCCCCCAGACCACCAACAATGTGCACTCTTTACCAAGCACTGTAATTACTAAATTTTATTCCAACCAATGCCACAGTCTGAAGGAGTTTTGGAGACTGTTGAATGAATTCTGGGGGAAGACCAAGAAAAGCCATCAAAAGTTCTTCCTGATCAAAAGCAGAGCAAATACTGAAGAAACACCTAAACATCGCCTGGTAAAAAAGAACCTGGCAGATCCATGATGATTTGCTTAGAGAGACTGTTGCAAGAAAAATCATTAGGGCTTTATAAAGCAATTTATAATAAGAGATGGGAGTAGTAGGCAATACTAATGTATCCACTTTTGCAGATGGGAAAAATCAAGGTTTGGAGAATTAAGAGGCAAAAATTTCTGGAGTGGTCCTTCACAAACAGAGCAGAGGAACAGGATACAGGAGACCTGGATGTGAAGTCATGCTCTGCTGATGATTTCCTGAGTCACCTCAACTGGCCAAGCTGGGCCAGCAAGGAATGTGTTTGTTCAGCCCATATGGGATGAGTCAAATTTAAATTCCAGTGAAGTTTGAGCACTTCAAGCTCCCTTGAAAAAAATCCTCCATTATTTAAAAACAACCAGAAAACCCCAAACCACATAATGTAAGTAAAAAACACGTCAGTATTTTCTCCCTCTGTCTGATATTCCCTTAACCAACATGTTTTTGGAGGGGAGGGGAAATATTTATGCAGAACAGTGACCTTGCAATCACTGAGGAGCTCTTTATGCCCGTTGCCAAGTTTGAAAGTGGGTAGATGCCACGTGGGTGAATCTGTAACACCAGGACACAGGCCAGACTCATAAAAGGAGTCAGACACGTTGGAAGCAACCAACAGGAGCAATAAATTCCCAGAAGTTCCTTAGAAATGTTTTGTCAAATAACTGGGCTGTGAGTCAAAGCCCCTGGGGCAAGGGCATGAGCTCCCTTACAGGGTTTTGATGCAGATGCATGAAACACCTGGCAAAGGCTTGGGTGACAAGATGAGACCAAACAAAAGGAAATGTGGAAATAGAGGGAGATGACACCACTTCCTACCAAATTTAACTGCTGTGGGTATGGGAGGGACAATCAGCTGATGGATGCCGAGAGCCCCAGGTGTGTTTGGAGACCTCTGAAGTCAGGTTTGAATTTGGGATGACACTTGTGGGATTTATTGTAATGCCCAGAGCATTAAACCATCCTATTTGCTTGGGCTTCCAGAGCCACAACACTACAGCCTTGCTGTATTCTGAAGGCCAGAGGCGAGGACATTCTGGGGAGCTCAAGGCTGAGGCTGATGAGCTCATTGTGATGCTTTCACACAGGAAAGCCCTGTAGAACAAAAAAAATAAAATTTAAATCAGGAGTCACACACTGATTTTGGGTGGCCAGTTTGGACAAAGCTTTCCAAATCTATTTTTAGAATCACAGAATGTCCTGAGTTGAAGGGACCCACCAGGATCATCAATCCAACTCCTGGCCCTGCCCAGACACCCCAACAACCCCACCCTGGGCATCCCTGGCAGCGCTGTCCAAGCCCTCCTGGAGCTCTGGCAGCCTCGGGGCCGTGCCCATTCCCTGGGGAGCCTGGGCAGTGCCCAGCACCCTCTGGGGGAAGAACCTTTCCCTGATCTCCAGCCTGAGCCTGCCCTGGCCCCAGTTCCACACCATTCTTCTAGGAGAGCATCTCCTCCCCATGTGCAGACATTACAGCAAGATGCAAATGGTCAGTACACTTGAAGATTAGGCAGTGGTTTCACATCAAAAATTAAACCCCTATTTCAAAAATAACTTCCCTCCAGTTCTCCCCCCTTCCCGCCCCCCTGTACAAAACCCATTTACTTGCCTCACAAGGAGGCACAGAGCTTCATTTTGTTAACATTTGAAACTGAAGGACTCAAAATGCAGTGAAACCCGAGGAAGAAAAAGCCAAACAAACCACAAAACACTGCAATAACAAGCAGCTCTCAGAGCTGTGAACCAGAGACTGGGAAAGATGAACTTTGCAGAACTTCTGCCCAGCAGCCCCTCTCCTCCTCTGCCCACTCTTGGCCACAGCAACCAGAATCTGTTTGGGAAGCAAAGCAAGGGAAGGCAAGATTCTACCAGGGAGAAGTTCTCCACATGGAAAAAAAAGACCATTTGCATTATTTTTATTATACAAGAAACAGGAAAGGGCTGTGCAGGGCCCAGACTCTCCCTCCCAGTGCTGATCTGCTGAATTCAAATGTGCATCAAAAGTATGATGGACCTTTGGAAGCTTCTCCTCCACTGCCATACAGCCTCACGCCAGGGAAAAAACAAGAAGTCGTTAATTCTGGTTAGGTGATAATACCAAAAATAAAATAAAAGAAAAGCAGACAGGCAATAAGGGAAAAAATAAATCCTGGGTATTTCTGTTCTGCAACAGGAAGCCAAATGCCAGCCTTGATCACTCCTGAGCTCCAGTTAAACAAACTCAAGGACTGCTGGAGTCAGCTTCCCTTCCTCCAGCAGTTTTGTAAGACATTAACCTGGCGCTTGAAAGCTCTGGAGTTTCATGTGAAACTTTTCAGCAGCTGGATCATGACCTCAAAGCCAGGCCCAGAGCAGTGCACCGAGGCAATGACTCTGCTGCACTTGGGGAGTGGGGCTGCAGCAGCGTTTTCATGCAAAAACCAAGAAAAACCAGCCAGGGGGGCAGAATATGGCCCTCCAAAAGAGATCTCCAGGATTCCCTGCCAGTGAGAGCTGAGGATGCCCAGGCAGGCCCCAGGAGCAGAGGGGGGATCCTCACAGCATCATCACATTCCCCACATCCACAGCCTGCAGGGTGATCCTTCTCCAGATGCTGAGAGTGGAGCCCTGAGCTGCTGCATCACCTGGCCAACGTCACCCAGCTTTCATTGCCTCCTTGGTGTGCTCAGCTCTCAGGACAGGTCCCATGGGAGCTGTGGCTCTGCACTGGGAGCCGCAGGCACCGACAGGGCTTGCTCAGGACACTCCAGAACAATCCCACTCACGGGAAGGCTTCCAAATAGAAGTGCCCTCATTCAGGCTCAGGGATACAGTGTTTCCAAGCAAAAACCCTGGGAGAAAGTCAAACCCTTCCTAATCTTTTCCCTGGATGTGCACCCTGCCCTGTTCTTCTGCCCATGAGGCACTGGCAGCCCCAAGGGGACAGAGGGGGACCCTCCCAGCTGTCCTGGCCCCTCCTTCCTGGGTCAGGTCTATCAGCAGGCACCTGAGATAAACACAAATGCTTCTAAGCCTCCAGCACAATATTCCCATCCCAGCAGCAGGATTGCTCCTTGGCGTTTTTCCCTCCCTTCAGGAAGGAGGAGGGAAAGCCCTGCTCAGATCACGGTAACAACATCAGCCAGGTGGATACAAAGGGAGCATCCCTCAGGTACTGCCACCACCACTGCAGCATTTCTGATACTCCCCTTTCCTGACGTGGGGAAAACCTGCAAGGCTGGATATTTACAGGTCAGTATGCTGTGACCTGCCTGCAGCACCAGTATTTTAAGTCCTTTTTAGAAGGAGCAGTTAAGGATCAGCTCTAAAGCAGCCCAAAGTGCCTGTCACTTCAAACTGCATCTAACACTCCTCTTCCCCTCCACACTGAAAAAAGCACTGCAAAAGGTCCTGTAAAGCCCTGCACGTCCCTCTGTGAACCCACACATGCCCCATTCCCAAGGGGAATGAATGGATACCATAAATCAAAGTTGGGCTTGAAAAACTCAAGGCGAGGCCGCCTCCACTGCAGTGCATGAGCAAAAAACCCACCAGTACACACAAACCTTCCTTCAACAGCAGCATCTGTACACACCAGCCTAAACAAAGGCCAGGTGTTTACAAGCAGGACTAACCCTGCAGGGAGGGAAGCAACCAAGTCCAGTAATTCAAGGGATTCGTAGCCATTTGTTTTTCCCAGGTTCTTGCACCTTATTTCATCCCCAGTAACGCTGCCTTGCTCTCAGCAGCTGACTTCACCTTCAGTCGGTCTGCTGGGGAGGAAGGAAGGTTGTTGCCATCATTTTGTTTTAAAGAGCTACTTCCCCGTGGATCCAGCTGTGCCGATTTGCACAGCTGTGCTGCAACAAGATCCTTCCAGAATTAAGGTCAGCTCAGCCTGTATCTCACCGAAAAATCCAGCAAATATTCTGTCATGTATTCTTCTAGAGCTGAAAGCCAAATTTTGCAGGAAGAACCAAACTCCGCCGAGCTCAGGCCTTCCAGGCTTAGCACGACACAAAATCTGCACCTCAGTGTTGGTGGGACCCTCCACATGGTGCACTCCAGAGCCACAAAACCCAGCCAAAACTGCGACTGCTGCTGATTCCCTTCCCACTCCGGAGCTCTGCCTGCCCTCCCCAGCGTTCCCATTTGCTTTTGCAGAAGACATTTTCAGCAATGACCCCATTCCACTCACTTGCTTTCTTCCATCATGAATCATTAACCATCCCCATTTATCATCAGATAGTGATATATATATATATAGAGAGAGAGAGCTTGACTTTTTTTATATATATATATAACCTTGCATATGCTTGAAATTAAAAAAATAAAGAAAATTACCCTGAACTTCAGGGTTTGGAAGGGGGTTTTTTTTTTTTTAAAAAAAAAAAGGTGCAAAACTATCCCACAGAAAAGTATGAACTTCATACTAAAAAGGGAAAGTCAAACCTGGTTGAATTTTGAGCCTACCAGCCTTCTACCCTTTTGATGTCTGGCAACAAAGAGGTGGGAATGGTATGGAGTCACACACAGGTACAGGCAGAACCATCCTGCTCTGGGCTCGTTTTGATGCAGCACAAGCTGCCACGCAATTAACAAAGCCCCAAAACCAAAGACTTTAGAAAACCTGCCCATATACCCCACTCCCCTCATTTTTAACTTTAAATGAGGGTTAAAAAGGAGCCAGGGTAGAACTGCTTTGGCAATGTGTCAGACTTAAAATCAAACAGCCCCTCCTGCCCCATTAGAAACCCTCCCACAGGGATATTTTCTATATTCCATGTACTATGAACGTGTCCCAGGGCACAGGCAGAGTTTCATGGCTCCCTGTGCCATCCACTCCCACGCTCCCAACTGCAAATCTCCTCCTTGGCTTGGCTGCATTAAAGCAGGAAGAAGGACCTGCCTTACCACGGGGCAATTAAAAACTTGGTGAGGGGGAAATAAACAGGAAATAAATCCTCAGCAAGCCAAAGCGTCCTTGCAATCCATGGCCTTCCCTGCTGGGAGGGAGCCCTCCTGCCACAGCACTTGCAGAGCACAGAGCCTCCAGGGATAACCCAACCAGGCTGACAGGCAAGTTCAGAGCTGTTTGGTCCCAGGAAAACTTCAGGAAACCCCAGCAGAGCGAAGCAGCAGCAGGAAAAACCTCTTAGGGCAAGTCAGGGGTGACAAATCCCTCAGGCCACGCTGGGTTTTTACATTCCCAACACAGATTTTGGAGGCCTACACTGGTGTATCCACGAGTTCCACTGCGTGGAAGGGGGTGAGGAAGATGCTCAAAGGAGCAGCATCCTCCTGGCACAACACAAATCCATCCCCATGCCACGGTGGGACGGAGGAGCCGGGATCCTGTGCTGCTCCCAGAGCCTGCCAGGGGGAAGGAAGCAGCTCGAGGAGAGCAGGGACAGTTTTTAAGCACTCTTGATCATTCCTTGGAATAAAATATTAAAAAAAAAAATTGCTCATCGAGCGATTAAAATGTGCAAACATTTTGCTTGGTGTTCCGACTGCCACATTTAATATTTCAAACAACATCCAGGCCAATATTGTTGCTTAATTTAACATAACTGGATCCTGAATGCATTTCTAACAGATTAAACCACAGAAATATCCACATGTTTTAATGAGGATTTGGCACTACTCGGAGCCAAACACATTTTAGCAATATTTTTGGACTACAAATTCTTTCATAAGGAAAGAAAGCCCACTGGTAATGGAGCTGCATTCCCTACATTTCAAGCCTCTTTGGATTTATGTAAATTGAAAAACTGAAATATTTAGTGCCATTATAATTCAAGCAACATCTGGACAATTTTCTTTGCCTCGTAAAAGATTTCAGTCAGCTTTGCAGAGGCTCAGGCCATGTTGCTCAGCAGAATGGCTCCTTTTACATTTGCATGCTTCACTTCCATTCTGCAGTTTCTATGCCAACAAGCATTTGTAACTCTTTAAAAAGCACATTTGGAACTGGGGGGAGATGGAAGATTGGAAATGCGATAAAGATTTGTTTGTTTTGGGGGGTTTTGTTGGTGGTGTTTCCCTTAATCTAAATCATCTTTTTTTCTTTTTTTTTTTTTTTTAATTCTTTTTGAGCCCTAGAAACCTCAAAAAGGCCCAAAAACCATCACTGCAGCCATGGCAACTCTTCCACCTGCTTCAAAATGCAGCAGGGACTTGGTAAGAGGAGTTTGTTCAGTCAATCTGATGTATAAAATATATATATAAATACATATTACTCCAGTTCTCTCTCCAAAGAAAGACTCAGTAGCAAATATCACAAATTTAGGTGTCCATCTCCTACTGCAGCATCCAGGCCCTGTGTGAGTTTCCAAATCCCAAGGAAAAGTAAACAGAGAGAAGCAGCTAGGACCGAACTGTCACCCAAAATCCAGTGGTTTGATTTTTAACCAGGTTTTTGGAAGCAACTCCTCCCCTTCCTCCCCACCCCAAGTCCCAGATGGCTCAAATTTTGTATTTAAAGCTCGTGCTCAGTGCTGTGACATTACAGGTGCAAGGAGACAAAGGAAACCACAACCCTGAAGAGGCCCAAAGGAGCAAACAACAGTAATGATCTTGCAAAACTTAGAGAAAAAGCTGCATTTTTTTTTAACCCAGATGCAGCCTACATTGTGAATTCCTCTCCTCCTGAAGTTCCCCACAGGACCAGGATGGAGCTGCCATCCTGGGACACCAGCAGAGGTGCCCCAAAAATAAAACCAGTCAGACCAGGCCATTCCATGGACTGTGGGAAGAAGCTGTTCCCACCCAAAGGCAGGACTAGGAGGGGGTTTCCTGAGGGAGCTGCACAAGCAGGGAGCACCCACCAACACCTGTTCTTCAGCATTTTTACTCTTTAGTGACAGGATGAGAGGAAATGGCTTCAAACTGAAACAGAGTAGGGATAGATGGGATATTGGGAAGGAATTGTTCCCTGGGAGGGTGGGGAGGCCCTGGCACAGGGTGCCCAGAGCAGCTGTGGCTGCCCCTGGATCCCTGGCAGTGCCCAAGGCCAGGCTGGACGGGGCTTGGAGCAGCCTGGGACAGTGGGAGGTGTCCCGGCAAAGGGGTTGGAATGAGATGATCTTTAAGGTCCCTTCCAAGCCAAACCAGTCTGGGATTCTGTGATTTTCTTGTCCATGAGCTCCAGAGGATGGAAACCAGAACCCATGGTGATCCTGCCAGTGCTGAACATTCGTTTACAGGCTCCTGGTCAGGATGGGGATCTGTCAGCTCCTTCAGTCTGCCTCCTGTGCAGGTGTGACACCGACCTGATGTGCTGGGAGGGGACAGGATGAGGGAAACGCTGTGCAAGAACCAATCCTAACCACAGCAGCAAGAGAAAATCAAAGAATCACTGAGGCTGGAAAACACCTCTAAGATCATCAAGTCCCACCACTCCCATGTTCACCACTAACCTGTGTCCCCAGGTGCCACACCCACGTGGTTTCTGAATACTTCCAGGGATGGTGACTCCACCACTGCCCTGGGCAGCCCCTTCCAATGCTTTAAAATGCCCAAATATGATAAATTTCTCCTCCTTCAGCCAGACAGGACACAGAGAAAGGGAGATTGGGTGCCCTTGTCCAAAGCAAAATGCTTAACACAGTAACCAGCTCCTTCCCTCCCTGCACAGCCACAGATGATGCAGAGCATCAGACGGCTGATTTCAGCACCAGTCCAGCATTTATTTTTGCAAGCAGGGATCAGGATGAGATCCAGAAAAGGCAGAAACTCCCTCAGGGAGGAGCAGGAGACAAAAGCACAAGATTATCAGTACAGTGGTGGGGACTAGAAAAAAGTTATTAATTTTCAAAAGCTGTTTTGTCTCCCGGGAGAGGTAACAGCCCCCAGGTCCTAAACACAGCTCCTGCTGCACAGAGCCATCAAAGAGCAGGAGCAAAGGGAAACTCCTGCCATTTGAAAGAGGCCTACAGGCCACTGCCTGGCACACGGAATGCCTGGAGCACAAGGAAGAGGTCTTGCAAAAATAAAGCCACAAACGCTCACTTTTCCAGTCCTGGCCGTGCCGTAGGAAGGGGCAGCTCCTCCTCTGGCCCAGCTCTGGCTTCTGGTGTTTCCTGCCACGATTTCACAACCTTTGCCTTTTCAGAAGTCCTTCTGGCAGCCCCAGCAGCAAGCACGGAGCTATTTTCCAGGAGTGCGTGACTGACGCGTTCAGGCTCCTCTCCCCGTCGTGCACAGGGAGCTGCCACTGCCCACGGAGCAGGGCCATGACTGCTGCAGATTGTTTTCACCTCCCTCAACGAACTGCATGGGCGTGTACTAGCTGGAAACGCAGCTCCATCTGGGATTGAAGAGACTGAGCCTAAAATACTGATATCAACAGCAGCTTTCGACAGACAGGAGCTGGCCACATGGGTGTTCTCCGTCTGGGATAACTTCTTCCGTGCTGTGCACGAGCCAAAGGCACCAACAGCAACAAAGCAATCCCTAGCAGCTACAGAATGAACAAAACTGGGCAGGTTGCTGCTGCAGCCCACACCTCCACCTCCCCAAGATGCCTGCACAGGGAGAGGAGAGAGATCTCACCTATTAAGAGGAGGGAGGGCGATTTGAAATCGGTGTTTGGCAAAATCAAAGTCTGTGGGGACTCGCGTTAACGAATTCCCCTGCCGGGTTTATGGTGTTTAAAGGAAAACAAAAGATTGCTGCAGGCACAGCGGAGCAGGTGAGGCCTGGGGAGGCTGTTCACACACCTGGTTTTATATTCCCTAAGCTCCCTCCCAGCAGTAGAGGCTCCCTCCCTGCCCTGTGCTCAGGGACACGCGGGTGACGAGCCACTGTCCCACCTGGGCACGGTGGCCTCCCGGAGCTGGGCGGTGTTGAAATGCCCCTGTTGTTCTCCTGCTTGAGATGGCAGCTCAAAACTGGCTGGAAATGCAGCAGATGATCTCCTGAGCTCCTCAGCTAATGGAAATATCCAGGGGCCACGGGTCCTTCCTGCCCAGCCTTCTCCCAGTGGGTCCCTTATGGGATTAGGCAGCAGCCAAGCACGACAGTTCACTCTTAGCTGGACTAAGTGCTATGGAGAGATCATGAAAATGAATTAACTCCTGCCCTTCTCTCTTCTGTGATGGATTACGCTCTGCTCCTTCGAGCAATTTCACATGAGGGCAGGGGGACACGTGGGACAGACACGAGGAATTTATTCCCACGTGGTTCCTGTGTGGACACACAACACTGAAAATGCCCCACGCCTCCGGTCAGGCTGCGAGGTGAGGAAGGAGCCAGGGCCACATCCAGGTGTGGTGCCAGCAGCTTTTCCCTGGATACAGAAGAGATGAGCTCCAGCTCCACTGTCCCTGTGCCTGGGAGCCCCACCTGGACGTGGCAAGGCTTGTGGGGACCTGCTGAATGACTGGGCAACAAAGCCTGGCCATCACACAAGACTCTCAGGTTACCACACTGGGCTTTTTCTCTTCACCCACCCTCAGGGCAAACCCCACTGGAAGCACAACCATCCCCAGCTCCAGGTTTTTACCTATTTCCCAAAGCTTGTTGGGATAAAACAGGAAAGCAAAGCAGAGGGGAGATCAAGCACTGCCCTGACGCTGACCTGGAGCTGGAGCTCTGTCAGGGCTCCCACAGCACCTTCCCCAGAGCAGCCCTGGGATGAAAAATAAATGTGTTGGGTGATAAAACACAGAACTCCCTTCCCCAACCAATGCACCCACCAAGGCACTCATTTAGCTCTGAGATTCAGCACTGAATATTGCATCACTCCGGAGCCTTTTAAGGAGACATTCCAGCATTTTCCCATATTAATCAGGTAACTTTTTTTTTAGCCAGACAGAGTTAAAAATAACCAAGAGCCAGGTAGGTGTCAGTGAAAGGCTCCAGCGGGGAAAATCTTGTCCCATCACACCCGTAAGGAAGGAAGTCCTTGCCCATCTCCAGGCACTGTCCCTGCAGACCAACACCAAGCCCAGTGACAACTGTCCCCACCAATGCTGGATAAATTCAGGGTCTCGGCTGCAGGCAGTCCATCTCTCTAGCAAAATCCTACCTAAGACTTGCACTATCTACCACAGCAGGCTTGACCCCGTTTTCACATGCAGAAGCAAAAAAAACCCCCTCCTAATCCTACAGAACCCAGAGCAAATAACACTCTGGGACTGTGTGATACCACCCTATTAAACACAAACATGTTTCTACAGTAGCTCAATAATTTTAAGCATTCACCATCTTTTCATTTCAGTTTTAAGCACTTTGCCTGGCAACTGTCTGAAGGGCAAACCATTATAGAAATAGGAAGACAATTAATTTTCCTTTATTCTGGAAGAGCGGATTATTGGAATAAATAAAATAATCAGCTTAAACAAGAGCACAATTCACAACTTCTGAAAAACAGAGGACAGGTTTCTTTCATTTTCCTTTCCAGAGAAATGATTTCCTGGGATGGAGTTTGCAAGTGCAGAAGTTTTGGAGTTAACCTTGGACTGCTGACTCACAAATCACTGCCTCTATGCCTTCAGCAGGGAGAAGGCCGACATTTCACTCTTAGACCCATTTTATATATTAATTTAATATAGAAAATCAGAACAGCCTCTCAAAAAGATACAGAGGCCACTTCCCAATCTCATTTGGACCAGAGGTAAATCTGAAGCAGCCACTATTGGACACCAGCCTTTGGCAGCAGAGGTTCAGCATCACAATTAATGTGGTTAAAGGAGGATCTGACACCCTGTGACACACATGTACACCTACATATATGGATTAAATTAAAGGTATTTCACTCCCAAACCCCAGAGGGAGAAGGGAACAAATGGAAGAGGAGAGCCTTCAAGTTCATATTAACAAGGGATTAAATTATTTACTGAGAAAAATTTGGGATATCTTGGTAAGAACTGGAGAGTTATTTCTGGAGGGCTCCTCTAATAACCAGAATCAGCTACAAAAATAGGATGGAAACTGTGGTTCAAGGTTGCTACAGCCTCAAAAAGAAACAGAGATAATTGATGGAGGCACAGATTCCCAGGAACACTAAGGACTGTAGAAGCACTGAGAAATCAAATTGATGATCTGGAAAATAACACAAGATGAAGAATGATCAGGGTAGTGGGCGCTCCTGGAGGAGCAGAAGCAGGAGAAGGCAGACCTTCAGTTTGCAGTGGGTGGTGAGGAGGTGGGGGATGAATAAATCCCCACTGTCCAGGGTGTCTGGGTGAGCCACATCCCAGCACCCTGTGCTTCCCACAGGGAACAGCCACGTCCTCTGTGTGCTCCTCCAGCTGCAGAGCACTGTGGCAGCAAGGAGGTCACAGACTTGATGGTGCCTGAAGAATCACCTGCAGTTTGTTTCCTCTTCCTTTCGCTGCCTTTTTGGGTTTTTAGGAGCCACCAAATCACTTCACCACCACCTTCAAACCCCGTCCATCCATCCATCCATCCATCCATCCATCCATCCATCCTAGACCTCTCCTTACAGCCCTGTCTCCGTTTCTGCTCTCTCCCAGCTCTGTTCAACTCTACCTCACCCCTGCAGGTCCTTAAAGCAGGAATTTTTTTCCATCTTCCCTTTCCCACAACCTTATTTTTCCCAGCATAAAGTACCCCTAGCACTGCTTCTCTCACTCTCAGAACCCCAGATGTCCTCTGTGCTGGTCGATGCATTAAACCCCATCCACCACGGGAATGGAGTTATTCTATAATTTCACATCTGGGTTAAAAATCGCAGCTCCTTCCCCTGTGTCTGTAACTTCACTCACTAATCCTCAGGGAAAAGGGGGTAAGGAGTCCCCTGTGCCAGCTGGTGCCTTCAGGCTTGCTCAGGTCCTCTCTTCATGCAGGGCTCCATCAGCTCCAAGGAGCACGGGATGCCCCAAGACCCTTCCCTGCTTCACCCAGGAGTGCTTGGGCAGGGGGACCGCACTGCCAAAGGACACACAACAAGGATGCAGCAGCAAGGACTGAGACCAGGGTGTTAAGGAGGCCAAAATTCAGCCATAAGTTGTATTTCAAAATGGCCAGGAGGGCAGGAGAGCAGGGGATAAAACCCTGAGGGTGAAGAACTGCTGTGCGTGACAGCAAACCCTTCCACCCAGCCTCACCACAGAGAGGATTCATCACAGCCAATAATTACAAGGCTCACATCATCATGTCTGCTCTTAAAGGCATTGCCACTTGAGTCCAGGCTGGCTGAAGCAGTTGGAAGGGAGAGAAGCAAAGCCACTGGGCTTTGAAGTGGCCACTATTTGATGATTAAAGACTGGGACTTGCATGCTGTGTACATCCAGCACAGTTACTTCCTCCTCCATGGGGTTGCCAAGCTTGCGTGAGGTTTTTAGATACACCTGTAGGATTCAGTTCCATCTCGTTCTGATTTGAAAACCATCCTGGGCTGATACAATACCAAAAAGGTGAGCAAGTCCCAAATTCAGGTTTCAGTTCCTCCACTGAACAAAGCTGTGCTGGTGGAGAAAGACAAAACCGGCCACACAGGCAGGACTTTTCACAGAAATCTAAGGAATGTGCAAATTCAAGCAATGAATCCTCCCGCAAAGTCCAAGTCACCCATCTCAAAGAAAGCATCCAGGAGTCCCTGGCCTGCACTCCCTGCACATCCCACACCCTGCAGCAGGCACTGGACACAGTTCCACGGGATGAAGAACCTCCCTCAGCTCAGCTGCACCACAGAGCTCAGGGTCTGCAAGGAGAGAGAGGTGCCCACTCCATGGGAACACCCAGCAGGGACCTGCAGAACTCCTCTGGCAGAGCCCGGGAACAAACCCACAAACTGAAATTAAATTTGGTTGTAGCTATTTTTTTCCTCCCAGACTTGTCAGTTCCAGGGCTTGCTGGGAAGGAGCTGAATGTCTCCCTGGAAGAGAGGAGCCCTGTGCAGGAGGGAAGCAGCTGTGGGATGAAGCTCTCCCAGGAGCTGCTCTGATCCAGAGGCACCAAGGCCCCAGGCCACCGAAGGTTTGGTCAGGCTGAAGCACGGTGCTCTGTGCTGGGGACTCTCCTCAGCCACCAAAAATAGCTCATTTACCCCATTTTACTCTAAAACAAGAAGAGGAGGAGGGTTTTATCCTCTGGCTTTGAGCCAAAACCCATGGCACTAAGGAAAGTGTCACCTTTGTCCCTTTGCTGAGCCTTTCCCCCATTCTGGGACTGGAGATGGGAGTAAAAAGCTTAAAGCTGCTCCAAACCATTTCAGGGATGAACTTGGTTACTCTTCCCAGTGAGGCTGAAATAAAGAATGAGATGATCCAGGCTCCCCCAGGTCACCCTCTGGAAAAGGGAAGGACAGCAGTGACCTGCACTGGGGGACAGCCCCAGCACCTCATTCCAGACCAAGGACCAGTCCTGGTGTCACAGGACCTCTGGGCCCTGTCCTGGTAAAGCAGCCCCCACCCACACACTCAGCCTGAAGATGCATTTTTGTTACACCCTGATCGCAGATTTTTAAGGTTTCCTTTAACTTTCTTGCTTTCCACTTTGCTTCTCAAAAGAACTGTTTTCCAGCTCTTCCACCAAACGCGCTTTTAAACAGAATTTGATCATTTTTCTCTGAACTAAAACCCCTTGTCATGGTGACAGATACGTCGCTGGCATCAGTTAAAAATGTGAAAGAGGAAACACTCATCCACCACTGAGAAACAAGCAGCACCACCAAATCCTGACACAACCATGGTCCTCCACGACACGAGTCTTTGTTCTCACAATCATCTCCAAAACAATATTCTGACAACAACATCCCTCCCTGTATAGATTTATATTGCTATATCTCTATCATTTCCCTCACGCCCATCAAAATGAAGTTATAATTAACCCATCATCAATAGAAATTACAATGATTTTGAAACAGCAAGAAACAATCTATTTGCATTTGGTAGCTAATTATTCCCCCTACGCACACAGGCACCAGTGTTCCCTAAAACCATCCACAGAACAGACAGTCTGTGCTAGCCAGAGTTTCTGGAAAGGAGGGGAAAAGGAGGGACTAAGCAAAAAAACCTCAGTGTTGGGGTGGCAAAATTTTCTTCAACTCCGCAGCATCTCGAGCTCAGCCAAGTCTGTAATAGAACTGCCCTTGTGAACTCATCCAGCAGCGCTAGAACCCACCTGGGTATCACATGGAGCCAGAAAGCAACGTCGGAATGAACCTCGTGGGAGCCACTGACATTTGCTAAATTATTGCAGCATTATTATTATTATTATTATTATTATTATTATTCCCTTCTTCACACCACTCCAAGGAAACGTGAAGCCATTTTCCAACAAAAGCCATTGGACATAAATTTCACACCGGGCAACACCAGGGCTGCCCCAGAGCCAGAGCTCTGCAGTGGCACAGGCAGCGCTGCCCCGGGACTGCTCCCTCCTCCAGGGAGGAAGGGTGTGCCCTCCTTCCAGCC
>VZRQ01005226.1:41123-60876 GCA_013397975.1 Machaerirhynchus nigripectus | reverse complement strand
AGGTGCAGAACAAAGCAGTGCCCTTCCCCACCCCCGCCCCCACGCCAGGCGAGTTTTGCTGACAGATCACCTCCATTTCCTCACCAGCCCCAAGGAGCAGAGCGATGTTTGTAAGAGGTAAAGACACAAGCCGTGGCCAGGGAGCTCTGCCTCCCCCGGCTCGAGCAGCCTGACAAAAATCAAGCCACCCAGAGGTTTCTGCTTGACGTCCTGGGAGCCCCAGGTTGGCCCTCCATGGCTTGTGCTGCGTTCAGAGGAAGCTGCTACAAAGCACCAGGGATGGTAAATCACATCCTCCTTCACCCACGCTTCTGGAGGCGAGTAGAGAAAAAACTCTTCGCTCATTAGGAGCAATCCGAGGTTTCCCTTCCTCCAGGATGCCCCCACAAAGCAGGGATTGGGGAGGAAGGGGCTCAGTTTCACCTTGACACAATCCCTGTGCCTGCAACACTTACCTGGCTGCCAAGGCATCCCTCCTCAACACGCCGAGAGTCATCAGCCTTCAAAGCAAAGCCAAAATAGCTCAAGGATTGTTTTCCTTCCCCCATCTGACACGGGATTGCAGCTCCTCAGGCATGGGGAGGAGGGGGAGCAAAATAATAGTAATAATCAAAAGCAAAAGACTATTCTTCTGTAGGCAAAGCTAATCCTGCCACACATTTTCTTCCCAACAGAAGCATGACAGATCGAGTCCCACTGGGTTCTGCTCACAACTGAACAGGACGAGGTGTTTTCAGCTCCCTCCTGCCAACACAGCTCAACGAGCAGCAAGGCCTCACCTCCTCTAATCATTTAACTCAACACGAAGCCACCCTGGTGCTCTACCCCAGCTCTAGAAAGTCAGCCTGAGCCTCAGTATGGCCTTGCACGGAAATAGGATTACTTTGGCCTGGAGGAAAAAAAGAAACCACAACATGAAGGTCACCCATAAAATCATTACACAGCTCCCTCTTCCCCGGCTCTTAGAGAAAAAACCTTTCTCAAACCCTCAACCTGAAAGGAGAAACACAAAAAGATATGTACATTAATGCCATATACCTCCGTCAATTTTTTTCCTCGTGTCTTTAGAGCAGTTGTTTACTGCAGCCAACTGCAGAGAAATTACAGTAGCTTAACTCTCCAACTCCCTCTAAAGGATTAATCTTCCAGTGAGCATGCTCACGCGGGAGCTTTTTCAGCACTTGCATCCATTTCATGAGTGAGGGCTGCTGCACACATGAGGAAATGCCATTTCAGAGCTCCAGGCAGAGCGAGCAGCCCCCAAACCACGGGCTAAAGCCCTTCCCAGGGCTCCACAAAGGATCTCTGCCCAAGCCTCCAGCTCCAAGGAGGTTGAAAGATTTCACGTCCATGGCCCCTTTCAGGAAGGAGGGGGGGCGGTGGCTTCCCTGCGACACTCGTTTGAAATGTCTGACCTTGGCTTTTCTCTACAGCCTGGTGGACAGTTCATCCACTGAATCTGGAGTCAAAAATAGCTTCTTCTCGCCCGCAGATTTTTCCTTTTGCATCACTTGTTGGCTCATCTTTGCTTTTCAGAGAAGAAATCAGGAAGATAATTTGGGGTGCAGGGAGGGGGAGGGGAAACATGCAAATAAAAAGGAACCTCTTTAAAAATCTAGTTCTCAACTCTGCATCACAGTTGGTAACAGATCCTGAGACACATTTAACTCCACAGATTAAGGACCCATGCAAATGAGGATTTGCTGGTAGACAACAAATCCAGTATCTAAACAAGGCTGTTCAAGTAATCTTGTCCATTCTCTCCTAGACCACTGTAGATTAAACTGCTCTATTTGAGATATCTCTCCCTCACCTCAAATGATGCACCTCGAATCAAAGCCTTCCTGGTGAAAATAAAGCTCCACAATAAAGGACAAGTACACTGCAGAAACAGTTTCTTCCATTTTCATCTTCTCATATTCCAGGGTTCTGCCCTTCCCCTTCCCATTTATCTATTTTATGTCCTGTTGCTTAATTGCTCTTTGTAGCTGAAAGAGATCCAAGCCTCCCCCTCCCCCCAAAGGCTCTTATTTCAAGTTTTAAACCCAGCTTGAGTCTAGGACACGTAGAGACCAGACTGCAACCTCTGAGTCCAGGGAAAATCACAACCCCTGAGCCCAGGGAAAACCCAGAGGGGGCTGCAGCCCAAGGTCTGAGATCACTTCCCAGATCCAGCACCAGGCTTCACCCCGGCCATTACAACCACCTAAACATGTATTTATTTTTCCAGAAGTCTTGAGTGTCTTTGATGCCACGAAGCCCCTTTAATGTTTGAAGCCCTACAAGCGAATCCACAAAAAGGCAGGATGTCAGGAGAGTGTTAAAGAAGGGCTGTGGCTGTGTTTGACAGTGAGCACTCACCATAGCGACCATCCCCGTAAGAAATGATAAAACCTGTGGTGACACTGGATATTTTGCTCTGTTGCCACCTAAATAGAATCACCCCCAGAAAGGGAATCTCTGTTACCATGCATTAAAATAGAGGCTTTGTTTTATTTATAAAGCATCCAAACTGGTTGGTTGGGATGTGTCAGAGCACAAGGCTGCTCAGCCACCCCTCCCTGCTCCATCCTTCGGGGACTTAATGACTGATGGCTGCACTTCACCCTGCCCTCGCCTCCCACGGATCTCAGGTGCTGCTGAGCCTGCCCCAGCTCCTCCAGGGAAGGTCTGGAGCCAGGGTGGGATCTGACCCTGAAAACCCCTGCCAAGAAAACCCCAGACTTTGGAGAAGGCAGATGTGAAAAAGCCTCGATGGAGGAGGATCACATCCCACACTTCCTCCTCCACGGCAGGATCACACCCACGAAGGTGGGATAGCAAACACGGAGTTATCCTGACCTGTCATTCCTAATTTGGAAACCAGTCATACTCCCTGAGAGTTTAGACTTTGAAGATTGACTACTATTGATTCTTCTGCAAGCAAACAGCCCAAGCTGGCAATCAGTCAATAATAAGCAATTACTCGACAGCCTCTTATCTGCAGATGCCAGCCCAGACAGCTCGATTTGTGGAGGCAGCAGGTCAATAAATCAAAGCTGTTCTCAAATTTTAAAATATCACCATTTAAAAACCCACCCAGCCTTCAAACTGGCTGGAAGAGCAGCCAGGTCAGGGGGATTCCTGCAGAACAGTGTGGTGGCTATCACTAATTTACAGCACAGGAGATAGAACGTGATGTGCTGAAATCCACCCCGACACTCTTTATCTCTCAGGAGTAGCATGAGTGGCAGCTGGATGAAGATGATGAGAGGGAGAGGAAGAAGCAAAACCCTTCTCCTTCCAACAATGACTTGTAGGGAAAAAGCAGAGTGGGGCAGCCTTCCCACAAGACCCACCAGTCCCTGGGACACACCTTGCTGCTCACCAGGAGCCTCAAACCCCAACAAAAATGTGTTTAACACCACCAAGACAGCAAATTAATGGCACCTCTTTTATCCCCCTGCTGTGACCTCCATGCCCTGGGTGTACAGTTAATCAGTTCATCCCAGGAAATGCACTTCCTCACTTTTTCATGGCCTAAACATGATACAAAGCACAGGAGCCAAAGGCTCCTCTTGAGCATTTCAGCGTGACCCAGAGGCGACGCTTTAAACCCAGCGGTGCCAACAGTGCAACAAAGAAAATCAGCTGAAAACTCATGGAGGCATTTTATGCTCTCAGTGCAGACTCCCTTTACAGGCTCATTTATATGAAAAGAGAGAAAAATTGCCTATTTGATTTGCAGAAGACTGAGCACGCAGCTGGAATGCCAGCCCAGTGCAATGGCAACCTTTATCTATCCATCTATCGATCTATCTATCTATCTGTCATTGCAAGGGCAATCACAACCTTCCATCTACTTCTGGAGACTCTAAAAGCTCTGGTACCTTCCCTGTTTGTCCATGGGTTCTTGCACAAGCCATTGAAACACCCCAAAAGTACCAAAAGAACAGCACAGTAAGCATAAAAAGGGGTGACCCACTGGAAACAAGGTCAGTCCCATAGCACTCTTCATACTCCATTTGCCACAAAATTCAGGTATCTGAGGATACATTCTAAACATCCTCAGTCTTCAACACTTTTCAGTGGTCTGGGAGGGAAGGCTGGGTGAAAGGCAGCAGATAATGGATTATTTCAACTGTACTTGGCAGTTGGGACAGACTTCTTGAGGGGGAGCCTACTGAGGTTTTCACTTCCATCTACACACGGTGCACTCAGGTCCTTTCAGCAGTGGCTGGGCCAGCAGGAAGCTGTGGGAAGCTGTGCCCGAAATCTCAAAAGGATTTCCTCTCTTCTTACCCACAGAGCACCTACAGGTGGCTTTTACACTGCCAGCCTTGTCTGCAGCACCGTGGCAAAGCATGGGAGAGCACTCGGGAGAGAAAAAAAAAGTGTTAAATGCATCTTCCTGTATCGCTCTCGCCATTTATAGAGAAGCTACAGAATGCCACAGCAGCTGGCAGGATCCCACAGACCGCACTGCAGAGCACCAGTGGCTCCTGAGTTTTGCAGGAAACCCACCAGAAAGATTTTTCACACAACACCTGCAGTTTTCTGATATAAAATATGGACCCTTTTCCTTCAGATGAACAGCAGGTCAGTGCACCCACGCTGTAAGGACAGTCCAGAGCCAGCACAGCTCTGGGGAGGAGCCTGCAAAGCTGCTGGAGTCGCTGAGCATGGAAAACATTATTTATGTGCCCAGGAAGGAGCTGCCTGCCATGGGCCTGGCTCCCACAGCCCCACTCCAGCCCGAGCTGTCCTACTCCACACAAGGAAAATAACGCAGCAGCTTCACAAACCACAGCTGTGGCAGTAACACAAGACTATTTCTCACCTTTTACAACAAAAGCAATGCCAGTTGCAAGACAATAAGATATCACAACCTGCCATTCATCCTCCCAGCTCAAGGCACAGCCATTCCATACAAAAGCTGGAGATCACCTGTCGTGCTCTGCTTCCTTCTTTCAAATGCAGCATTGTGTTAGCACCAGGATCCCGCTGCTTTGGGGCTGGAAGTGTTGCTAGAGCAACAAAAATGCTGGAAAGTAGAGCAGAGAACAAAAGGACTCCACAGCCCCACCGAGGATGTGATCAAGGAGATGGCAACAATGTAAAATGGGACCAGGAGACCTCCCTTGGAGCAGGGAGCTGCCATCTCCAATCCTCTGCTGGGCTGAAAGGCAATCTAGCAAGGAGATCCCAGTAAGAAATTCCAGCAGCTCAGCCCCACGTCTGCTTCTTCTCAGGAGCCCCATGGCTGACCAGGGCACTGCTCCTCTCCATGATCCATCCTTTCATGCCCAGCACGAAGATGCCACTCGCAGCCGACTTTGGTGCACAGAGGCAGGAATTAGGGATGTATTTTTCTGTAAAGGCTGAGTAAATCCCTGCTTGCATGTCCAGCAGGGTGCCCTTGCAGCAGGAGATGTGGTCAGAAATCCAAATTTGGTGACATTCCAGAAGTTCACTGGGCTGGGTAGACACCATCAGTCTCTTCATGGGATCCCACTGCACCTTGCAGGGATTACCAGAGTGGCCCTTGATGTAAGGAACATGGATGCTTTAGGAAATAATCCTCAAAGCAGACTGATTCAGGGATTCCCTTTGCCCCTCCTGGCACCTTCAGCATGGGGACACTGCACTCAAGGTGTGTGGAGAGTGTCCTGATTGGAACTGTCACCCCCTGGAGCTGGGGAGGGACAGACAGCAAGCACCAGGCTGCTGTGTGATGGCAACCCACTGCCAAAACCCACCCATGGAGGGCTGTGTTTGCTCCATCAGGCTGTCTGCAGCCCAATCCTAATCCTGGAGAACTTTGGAAGAGCTCAGAAGATCCTTCACACACGCTTGGATTGGTTTGCCTACCCTGGTCACAAGGGCCTGGCTAACTCTGATTTGTCCCTCAAGGTAAAAAACCACTGTTTGAGGGCAACCTCTGTTGTGTAGCAAAAACTGCCCCTCTGTGCCTGGCCTTCCTGTCACCTGCACCAGTGGCTTTAACCCTGGGGCTGCCAGTGGCTTCCAGAAGGCCCTGAGAGGAGAGTGAGCCCCTTGCAGGAGTCACATTTGCTACGTGGGATTACAAACCACTCAGACAAACTAAGCAGCAGCATCAGAGGAAGTCCTGGAGGTGTCTGGCTTGAAGTAGAAAAGCCAAAAAAATATATTTTTTTTCAAAGCTTAAGCAAATCCTTCAGTGAAGCTGATGGAGACACAAAAATCCTCGGGGTGGCTTATGAAAACGAGCAAAGGCAGGACCAGCTTCAGGGAAGCGAGGCGCAAAGCCTGGCTCAGAGCCGGCCTCGCCTCCTCGTGACCACCTGCACAGGTTACAGACCAAGCAGCAAAGAGGATGAACAGTATTTATCCACCCTCTGGATTAAAATCCAGAGGTGGAGAAGTCACATGAACTGCTGAGGATCCCAGCAGCAGAGCCTGCTGGCCCTGGGAACAGATGGCCAAGGCCACCGGAGCGAGACTCCACACCTCAGGAAAACTGAAGGGTTTGCTGCAACCTGATCCAAAGGCCCTGATATCCATGGCTGTGACTGTGACCTTCCAAACCAGCCCAGTATCAATGCTCAGATGCCTCCTCGTGCCTGCTCACAGCTCTGGGAGAATCACTGTCCCCTCCTCTGCTCAGCAATGCACCTCTCCCGTGGCACACAGAGCACTGAGCACTGGGATGTGCTCCAGCCTCACCTCGACTGGCACCTACAGTCCAGCTTTTCAATTCCAAAACAGCTTCTTCCCCATTAAACCCATTAAACCACATTCTTCCCATTAAACCACAGAGAAATACAAAAAATTCAAACAGACAGAACGACAAACGCTGAAATTATACAATGTAAAAAAAAAAGTAAATTAATCCAAGGACCTGAAGACTGGTCCAGCCACAATTTTGGCATCTTTTTAGCCATCCCTGATAAAGGCACCTTTATACATGACAGTTCTGTCGAGACAGGTCAAGTCAGACCAACAGAAATGCTCTGCTGTCACACCTGTGTTCAGCAGCCTGAATGAGCCCCAAGACTGCCCACAAAGAGCTTCAGTCTGGGTACCAGCATTATACAAACACAATCTTCATCAATAGTTGTCGCTTTCAAAATGCAAAGGAACTGCCATGATCATCCTGTCAATTATTTCTACAAATCCAATGGATCAAAACCTGTAACTGAGGGGAAAACATGTCGCATCTGCTTCTTCCTGGCTTTCCTGCTCTGCTGAGGAGGGCTGGGAGGAGCCCAGGAGCCCATCCAAAATGATCTTTATGCCATGGAAGCAGCTCCCTTCACTCAGCAAGGTTAATTTTGCCAGCAAAAACTGCAGCCACGTTCAAGCCATCCAAGACACCCACACAGCATTCCTGGATGAAGGCACGGCTCACACCTGCCCACACAGCCAGGGCCTGGACATGCAGTCCTGTTCCCAGTGTCTGTGCCATTGTGTCACCACAAACAGCTCTCCCTGCAGTGCTGGATGCTCTGGAATAGCATTCCTGTAATAATTAGTAATTAGTACTCTGGTGCATTCGTGTTTGCACGTCCCAAACCCTCCTGTCTGGCCTGGTTGGGTAATTCCAGAGCAGAGCTCTCAGCAGCACAGCCCTGCTCCTCTTCCTCCTGCTTTGGGTCTGCCCTGGACCGTGGGCTATTCCCCCATGGAGCTGTGTCCATATAAACAACCCATGCCACAGGTAGATCCCTCAGCACACCCCTGGGAGATGTCAGGGCAAGGAAAGGGTTTTTAACCTGATTTGGGGCACCACATCCCTGGAGAAGCTGCTGCTGTCACATCAGCAGCTCAGGGGATGCACTGGAAAAGACGGAGATGTTAACTGCTCCTCCCAGAAGCCGCCCAGCCCAGCCCAGCAGGCAGGGACGTGATGCAGCCTCCTGTGGGGAGGGACAGATGTGCCCAGTGCCACAGCACAGCTGGGGAGCTCGGGGGAGGAGGCCCAGCACCCAGAAAACGGCAGTGGTTACAGGGGATTAGCTCTGAAACCCCACTTGGGAAAACTCACTGCTCAATTCACATGGAGATGAACAATCATTTTGATTCAAGTATTCCCATGGAAAGAAATGGACTGGATGAGCCACTGTGGTCCTTCCAACCTGATTGATCTGGGGATCCTGTGGTTACCCATTTCTTTGGGAATTCACTTGCAGAGGTGGCCTGTGCCTCTCAGTCCCCAGGCAGCAAGGGAAGAACAATCTGCTGAGACACCCAGGGAGCAGGGAATGTCTGGCAGAGGCAGGAAACCCTCTCCTTCCTCCTGCCTTTCCTCCCCGGGTGATGTGACACGCAGGGATATTTCCAGTTAGCACAACCCTCCGTTGGCCAAACCTTCACACAGCTCTGATAATGCAGTGAGAAAACAACCCTGGCTGATTTTCCTTCCGTGCAATTTAACTTCTAGTACTGAATATAACACACTCCTTCCCACTCCTGTGCCCAGAGCCAAACAAAGCTGATCTGCTGCAGAGGGAGGTTTAAGTAGGATTTAAGATCTGCCTTGAAGTCCTGGTGGCAGCCCACGATGGGAGTGGATCCTACCCAGGCTGAGCAAGAGACTGCAACCACATGGGTTTTGTCATATGTGGAATAAAAGAAAGCATTGAGAATTTGTGCCAAAACATTGAGGGCTTTTTCTCATTCAAAAAAAAAAAAAAAATTAAAAAGTAAAACAGCTGAACCAAGCAAGAGAGCAGGGTTTTTCCCAGGGTTTCTGCAAGGCCAGATGCAGCCTGTGGCTGGGAGGATGCTGCACTGGGACACAGCAGGGCAGGGGATGCTGCTGGGTCCCCTCCCTGCTTTCCTCCACTCCCCTGCCCTGTGAAACCAGGCCTGAACCTCCAGCTGCAACTGCTGTGCTCTTGCAAAGCCACCTAAAAAACCCAAACACAACAGAACAAAAAAGAAAGGTCACTGAGGTGACACTTTCAATTTTGCTTCAGAAAAGTCCTTGACAGGTTGTCAAAAGTGGATTTGTTTATTAAAAGTGTATTTTTCCTAGCAAGGAGCACAGAATGTCTGTACAATAGGTGCCATAATTGCCCAGGTTTGTTAATAATTCCATCGGCAGGAACAGGATGCATTAGCCTAATTTAGGAACAAGATCAGAACATATCAAAGATCACAGATCCCATTTTCAAGGTGAATCCAAGGCTGCTATCACAAGTCCAAAGAAGAGGAGCTGGACATTCAGAGTCACACTGGCTTTGATCACAAATAGTTCATACTTTACAAAGTGCTTCTAGAAGTTTTCTATCGCCTTCATCAGGCCTGGCCATGATGTCAAGGAATAAAGCCAAAAACCAGGGCATATAAAATAGTGACCATTATGTAACTTGCCATCTCTTACCTAATGGAAGATAATCTGTACATTTAAAAATTAACATTCAGCAGTTCTTCAACAGTTCCAATTAAAGGCTTCCAACACCAAGTCAGGCCTTTGAACTTTGGGAAAATATTCCCTCTGTTTTACAGATGGGATGAAGCATCACAGGCAGCAAAACCTCAACCAGCCTTGCCTGGACGCTTCTTCAACTTCTTTTGTTTAAGCTGCTGACTGCCCCATTGCCTGGGTGCACTGCAGGGAGGCTGCTCTCACTGCAGCTGATGGCAAATCCCTCCCTGACTCCTGTAGGTTTGGATCAGGTCCCAAAACTCTTTTTAATGTAAAACTCCAGTCTGGGTAATCTTCTGTCTTATGGAGGGTCAATGCTGCAAACTCTGCTTGCACTTAAGTCCTACTGCCTGTCTGCACTAATTCTGCATAAACAGCATTTCCTCAGCCCTCAGCTCAGACAGCACCACACTCACCAGCCCCAGCCATGAAGCCAGGCAGCTGCGAAGAGGGGAAAAAAGAAAGCAAAACCCACAGATTTACCTTTTCTCAACACTCAACCACACAGTCCCGGCCTCGTGTCGCACACGGGACCACGCTTCAGGAACCCTGGGCCACAAGCACGTTACTCTCTGCGCTTGCAAAGCGCCCTCCATACTTACAGGGCAATAAAAATTAGCTTAATTAATAATACATCAGCAAGGAAATGTTAACGAGCACCCCGCGGGGGAGCAGGGGCTGTTGTCTAATCTCCTTGTGTGGACTGCTTGCTTTGGCAGGGATCAGCAACTGCATCAGCATCACCAGCGGGGCAGGGAGGGCTCTGAGCCACCGGGGACCACGCAGGAAACATTTACATCTCTCTTTAAAGCAGACACTGTTGCATCAGGAGTTACTCTTGGCAGCCCAGCGCCAACTTCCACTTGTGGAGTTTTGGTCATTTAAAGAAGAATTTCGGCCGTGCCTGGGCATCCGGTGTATGAACACACATAGACACGGGGCCTCCTCCTGCAGCTCTCTGGCCACGTCTGCAAATTCTGCAGCTCTGCCCACGCCGGCCTCGAGCTGCTGGGTCACGAGCTGGGGGGACCAGATCAAACCTCCCTGATCTCCGGAGGTCACTGGGAATATCCAAGCCCTTTCCTTAGGGTTTGTCTACCCTAAAGAGGCGCGGCGTGCTGAGGCTCATCCCAAGGCAGACGGTGGGAATCCCCCCTCCCAGCCGGTTCCCCTCCGTCACAGGAGGCAGCTCGGGCACCCCACAAGTGCCAGGCTGGGGCTCACAGCCCCAGGGCAGCCCTGGCAGGGACGAGCTCCAGCGCAGCGTGGGGAGGAGGTTTCCTGCAGCCAATGGAGCGGCCGCCGTCCCTGCCTTTCATGGGAAGCGTGGCCGGGAACAAAGGCCCGGTGAAGAAAGGCAAGTTGGCTGCTGAAACTTCCCAGCACTGGCCAAGGCCCAGACCTGACACATCAGCCTCATTCCTCATCATCTCCTGCCCTTCTCCTCCTCCTGCACAGCCCTGGGATCACACAGGGTTGGTATCTCAGCCCACACGCTGGCTGGGAATAGGGTTGGGGATAGGAATGGGGACGATCCGTGGGTCCCGGATCACTGACATAGCCTCCAACCCCAGTTCCAGGCCAGACACGAGCCACAACCCCAGCAGCAACAGCCACAGAACGTGCACATCCTCCCTGCACAAAGCACCAGCACCTGCAGCAGGAGGGAAAATTTGGGGCTGCTGCCACAACAGGGGCAGGAGATAAATGATGTCTACAAAGCAGCCTCCGTGAGGGCAGTCTGGAGGGCTGAGAAAACATGAAAACCAATAAGGTTTTTAATAAAAGCCATAAATGATTAAGACCCATGTGCTCTTATTGAAGGCAAACTCCTAGAAACACAAGAACACACCCAGATCACCGGCACAAAGGGCACATTCTATAGGGAAGGAGACAACAAAACTCACCAAAAAACCCCCAAAAGAATTATGAGACAGGCATGGAGTTCACCGTGTGTGGCAGAAATCTTTAAAAAAATCTTGAAAAAACCCGTGAGGAATACAACTTGCAGTTCCTAGAAACCAGAGTGGAAATAAAAGACAGAATGTGATCCCCCCTCGCTGGCCTTTCCCAACGCTGCACGCCGGAGGCTGCGCTCACTCCGGGCGCTGTAAATTCCCAAATTCAAAGCAGACGGATCTGCAGTTTGTCTGCTCGCTGGTGGCATCTCCCTGCTGCAGGGGGATGTCGATTAAAGGACAGCCAGGATCTGCACCTCACCTCTCCACACACGCTCCCGGAGCTACAGGAGCTGGCACTACAGCAGGAGGAAATATTCCAGCTCATCCAAGGGCCATCTTTAAAGGAACAGTTGTTGTTTGTCCTCCAAGTGTGGCAAAAGGGATTAAACATTCCAGATGTCACCTCCAGGCCCAACAGGACACCTTACAAACAGTCACCTTTGCATATTAAGAAGGCATTAAAGCAGCAATCTGAATCCAGCCTATCTTGCTAAAAAAACACCCTTCCTAATCCAAAGAACAAAAGGATTTCTGGTGTATGGGATTCACAGAGCCTTCACATTTAAAACACAGAGCTGATAAAAGCCATTACAAACAAGTTTGCAATTAAAAGCACCTCATGTCTTGGTTACCACTTCAGCAGTGGTGCTTTTTGCAGAGCCTTCTGGGTGTTGATTTAATCCATCAAATATTAATAATACTCTTCAATTAATAAAATACTCAGACTCAAGTTTTATATTCTCATAATCTGGAGGTTTATGTGCAAACTGGCAGGATTCTACACGGAACCACACAAACCAGCTCCCAGCCCATTGTTGATGCTTTCATCTCCCAAATACAAATATTCTCCTCTTTACACCTCCAAACCCACACTCGACAGGCTGTGAATTTGCTGCCAACCCCAGTGGACACAAGAAATGCACCAGAACAGTGACTTAATTTCTCAGGTCCCAAAAATGCAAGTGACTTGATCACCCATCTCCTATTTAGTGCAGGTCCCAGTGCCCTCCAGGCTGGAGGTGCTGCCCCTTGGGACCCCAAATCCTGCTCACAAGGCAGGAGGAGCCTCCAGCACCTTCCATGAGTCCCTTCCATGTGCCTACAGCAAAACTCACACACAGAGAATGAACTTCAGACAAAGCAGCCTGAAAACGTGCCTTGGGTGACACCCCAGGAGCTGAGATAATCAAGAGAGGACAAATTAAACTACAAGGAAGAAACAGTAAAATATACTCAGGGGTTTTCCACCCAGCTGCTCCCACCTGCGCTGAGCTAATCCAGCATCAAACCTGGAGTCAGTCTGGAGACTGGGCAAGGCTTTGGAATCACAGATTTGGGACATTTGCATTCACCAGACACCGAGGAACACCACGTTTCAGTAACTCCCTCCCAATCCTGCAGCAGGCATACTTTCAATTCCCAAATCAGCAGCTGGATGAAGCATGTAATTTTGAAACCCATTAATCCTTTCTAAGTCTTCTACCATGTGCATGTTTAATTTCCCACTTCTTGAAACAATATTATGATTTTTGAGAGAAGCAGAGCTTCTGAATGCTCTGGGTCAGCAGTATGAAACATTCCCAATTCCCACTGAAGCTGGATAATGCAGTGGGGTAATTTGCCTTCTGTCTTTGAGCCTGTGGGAGAAATTACCTATTAAAACCTCCTCTGAAACTGCAAGGATTGGAAATGTGCAACTGGAGAGGAAGAAGGTAGCTCAGATTGTCAAGAAACCAGGAGCTGACACTTAAAAATTAAAAGAAGGAGGGAAAAATATATTTCACTGCACTCGGGGCTGTACTAAAATGCACCTGCAGGTCATGGCCAAGAGCCCCGGGGAGACCAGGGCTCCCTTTTGCAAGGCAACACACTCAAATCCTTCTGTCCACATCTGCACTTGAGTTCCACATTAATTAAAAGTCTGAAGCAGCACTCTGAACAACTTTCACCACAGCCAAGGCCCCAGCACAGCCCGCTGCAGCTCGGACCCCTGGACTGCCATTCCCTCTGCACGGAGGTGCCCTGGTGCCCTGCTCCCTCGGGCTCTAGGAATGGCTCAGCCCACCAGGCTCACCCTGGCTGCTCCCTGCTGTCAGAAGCAATAAACACCTCGTTCCTCCTCTTTTCACCAGCAAGGGCAGCAGGAGCAGGCAGTGTTGCTGCAGCATCCCAGGGCTCCTGGCCTGGCTCTCCCCACCCCGCAGAAACGGGCCTGCATCGTCTTAGGGCACCCCTGATCCCCATTCAGCTCAGCTCCCCGGTCTCTGCTGCTGCTGCAAATGCTGCACTGAGCTCACAGCACCTTCTGGAGCAGGTTCAGGCCCAGCTGACCCAAGGATACGTAATCACTGTCATTATTTTTATCCCTGTTTGCACAATTTCACGTTTCCCTTTAATGCTAAGTCACTTACCTGGCTTTGAGCTCGTCCATGTCAGCCTGGTTATCTTGCTCCATATTTACTTCCTCCCCAGCTGCACCACCTGCAAATTTCCTCCCTGTCCATGTGCTGGCTCTGCAGGATGATCAGCCTTATGCAAACAGAAGTGGACCTGAATTTTCTGCTCTGCCACTCAGCATCTCCCTGTCCTGAACTGACACTGCCTCCGAGAGCTCTCCTGCGGGAAGGAGACACTGAAAAGGACGGATTTAATACTGAACAGCCCATGCCCACCCCCAAGCCAGCCCCTGGTACACACACAGACAGCCAAGGTGGGCTCACCTGGCTCAGGTGCCACGAGCCAGGCAGCAGCTCTGAACTATCCCAAAAGGAAACCCGGGCTGAGACGGAAGCAGATGGCAAGACAATGGTGGGGATCACGCTGGGCTTTAAGGAGACAGGAATCCTCTCAGAGCAACACTTCCTAGGTGAAAAGAGGATATGCTGGATGTGCTTGATACTTTGCTATGCTACAAAGTTTTACTTAAAAGCAGGAAAGCTTTTCTATTTTAGACACAGCCCTACCTCACCAAGCGCTTTTCCCAACGTGGTTTATTCTGGGTTCATGAAATTCCCAGAGCCAGGAGGGCTGCACCAAACTCTTCCTTCCCTGCTGGATTTACTTTAGCACTTCAACCAGACTCCAGCCATCACCAGTGGGATGCCCCTGCCCCCACAGCCCCACACCAAGTGAGGATAGTCACAGGACTGCTCCCTGTTCCACCTGATCTGGGTGAGCTTCGTGGTGAGCTTTGGTTTCCACCACAGTCAGGAAGAGGGACCTCTCCAGCCAAAGGTGTCTTGAAGCACCCAAAGAGACTCGTTGGATCTCTCACAGTCCTGCACAAAACACAATCTCCTCTCACCTCCTCCTTTTCTGGGATGCAGCGACCCAAACCAGCACTTCGCCGGGGAAAAGCAAGAGGGGAAGAGCATTTCTGGGGTGGAGAGGGGAAGGGACAGAGCACAAAAGGTCAGGCAAGCTGATAAAGAGCAAGGCCTTGGACTGGCATTCCAGATCATTCCCTGATCTTTCCAACACCAGCTGTCCTTGTGCACATTTGGAAATGGGATACCCCGGGGCACCGGCACTGGCTCAGGGATGCTCGTGCCTTCCTCACCTGGCCCAGCAGCTCCAAGGGGAGGGATCCAGCTCCAGAGACTCCAACAGGCTCCCTCCCTGCAGGAGCTGCTTCTTCTCCTTGTTGCTGTGGGGTTTTTGCTGGTAATTGCATCTCTCCCAGGGCTTCTGCTGACACAGCAGCGGGAGAGCAATTGCTTTGTATTCATGGGCAGAGAACTAAGTGGGCAAAACTTCCCAAATGGAGACCAAGGCTCTGCTTTGGAAAGCAAAAAATAAGCCACCTTGGTCTGGGATCACCTCTAAACTAATAAAGCTGCATCCACAGCAAGGACTTTTATTACAATTTCAGCAAGAAGAAATGAAACATCATCCTCTCCAGCCAGCATAATTATATTGGAAGAGTTTATTTAAAGTATAACCCAGGCCTTTGATTCTGCCTCGACTGACAAAACGTTCTTCAGATGCTCTCTTCAGTCACACTGACTCAGTCACATCAGCTTAGCACAACTGAAGGGCACTTCTAAGGCTTTCTTAAAGCTTCACAAGTCGTATTTGCTCATTCTGGTATTATTTAAAGTTTCTCTATATGGAAGAAAAGGATGAGTTCCCCACGGGCCTTTGCTAGCCCAGAGTATGTGAGAATTCATGGAAAAAGTAAAAGTTAGCACCCATTTGACAGAGGGTAAGGCTTTGCCAGGGCCAGGGCTGTGTGCAATTATAACCACATTAACCAAGTAACCTCCCCAACTTCAGAAAAGTTCTAAAACCTCCTTATTAGTATCAGAGAGGGAAAAAAAACCCCACCTTCTTTCTCTGTACAAAGACACAGTTAAGATGCATTAACCTGGTGCCCCAGGAGAAATTGAAGACAAGTGAAACGCAGGTGTGCTGTGCTCAGCGTGCTGTGAACACACCTCGGTGCACTCCAGACCCCCGAGGGAGCAGCTGCCCTGCAGGACACAGCAGAGGAGGGATGGTGGCGTTTCCAATGCACCAGGTTTTCCTGAGGTGTAACTGATTGAAATGGGATGTGAATTAAAAGCCACAGAGGCCTCTCCTGACTGGCAGGAAGGAATGAGGGAGGGCAGGCCTGAAAGCAGAGCTGGATTGTGCGACACCTGCCAGACAGAGCATGGGAATCTGCAGCTCTTCCCTCCCTGCTCGCTGCTCCAAGGCACTGCTCCTCAGCTCCTGGCTGCTCCTGTGATCCCTCCTGCACTCAGCACCTGCTGCAGGAGCCTCTCTCCAGGCACAGCCCGGGAAATGTTGTCCCTTGATGCCACGGGGTGGTCACTGAGCTGGCAGGGGGCTCAGCCGAGCTACCAGCACCGGCTGGAGGGGACGAGAGCCGGGATCAAAGCCAGGGCAAAGCCTCAGCATCACAGCTGATCCCAGAACTGCTCAGCCCCCTGAGCACAGGGAGCTGCTGGGTGCTGAGTCCATCCCAGATCCAGCTGGGAATTCTGCCCGCTCTGCCAGCTCGTCGCTTTAGAGATCAAAGCTGCACCTCCAGAAAAGAGATTTTACAGATCCGAGCAGACAGAAGGGAAAAAAATTCTGAAAAATGCAGCGTGACTTCTGAAGGGAACCACTTCACTCGAAGCCACACACACACACACCTCGCTTCCTGCTCCAGCCTCCCCAGGTTACCACGAGCCCCAGGAAAAACATCACGGCTTGAACTTCAAACTGCACCTAACAAGTATTTTAGGAAACACACAAACACACAAAGGGCAGCTCTTCACCAAACTGATGCAAACTGGAGGAGCAGCATCGAATCTGATGCACATGCACCATCATAAAACTGGCTGAGCAAGGCTCAATTCCTCAAAACTCAATTCCTTAAACTTTAAACTTCAGTGCAGTAGGTCTAAAGCATTTAACAACCCCAAACTGGACAGGATATAAGAGATCTACTAAAGAAAAACAACATCAAAACCAGATTTCTCTGCAGCCTCGTGGTTCCTGCACCTAAGGACTGCAGCACAGCCATTCCCCAACACAGAGATCACCTGGGGCAGGTAACAGAAGAGAACAACCACTGGAGGTCACAGGATTTAGCAAGAACTTGGTGTTTAAAGGGATTCTCCCTCACCTATCATCAACACTAAGATCTGGCAAGAAGCTGTTCTAGACTGGGAGTTTTTGTCTGGAGTTCAGTGACTGCCAGCAGGGCTGTCTGCAGGTGCTTGGGCACTCCCTGCAGACACACAGACATCACCTTCCCAACCTGCCCACTCCCTCCCAGCTCTTTGCTGGGAGCAAGGATCTCCTCCCAAAAACACACCTCTGCACCTCTCTCAACCAGGTAAAATGATTCCGTGTTGCACACGGCAGAACGCCGTGGATGTGGGATGGCTTTCCTTGCTCTCCCACACCAGTGCACTGGGGTAGCAAAGAACTTCTCCTCCAGACCCCAGGTTCCTGCCTCACTTACACCAGCTTCCTCCCCTCTGGCCTCAGAGGGGTATAAGCAAGATGTGGCCTCAGACAGAACTGAGTTCATGGGGGAGGGGAGGAATTAAACTCCAAATGAGTCACTGTTCCCTCCCCATAATCCACAGCAACATCTGTGGATATTCCGCCTGGCTCCAAGAGCAGTGGGTCTTAATGCTCTGCACACAGGGCAGACCCAGCCAGGGCTCCTGGAGATGCTTCCCAAAATAAAACCTGTGTGTCTGGAGGGTTAGGACTGACCTGTGCATCAGGAGCTGATGAGTTATGAGCCAACTCCTGCCCCAGTTACAGCCGTGCCATTCTCCTGGAAGCAAAACTGGACCATGGAGTCACAGAGGCACTCAAGGGCTGATTCCTCTGTCACAGAGAAAAATTAACACCGATCCTCTCCAAAAGCACAAGGGAAGGGCAGCAGGATCAGGCCAGTTGTGATGGAACAGGAAACATAAAGGAAGACTTCGACAATCTCCCAGCAACAACGATGGGAATCCTGTCTGAGTAATAAATCCAAGCTGCCTGCAGCACTTCCAAAGCCCTGCCAGTGTCACCTGCGTGGCCACGCCACAAACTTCACCCCACACAGGGCAGACGTTCCGGGCCAGAGCACAACCCTGTCAGCAAGGTACTGCAGAGAGAGGGAGAGAGCTGGGAAAGGCAGCAGCCAGCCTGGCACACCTGGGAAGGGCAGCAGCCAGCCTGTCACACCTGGGAAGGGCAGCGGCCAGCCTGTCACACCTGGGAAGGGCAGCGGCCAGCCTGGCACACCTGGGAAAGGCAGCAGCCAGCCTGGCACACACCTGAGAAAGGCAGCAGCCAGACTGTCACACCTGGGAAGGGCAGCAGCCAGCCTGGCACACCTGGCTGTGGTCACCCCAGCCGCTCAGCCCCAGCTCGGGTTGGTCTGCACACGAGTGTGCACCTGGATCACAGTCTGAGTACGATGCACGCCTGTAGGGCAGTCTGTAGGTAAGTGTACACCTGTATCACAGCCCGTGTACAACTGTGCACCTGTATCAGTCTGTGTACAGCGTACACCCGTGTTACAGTCTGTGTACAAATGCACACCTGTGTTATGATCTGTGCATGATGCACACCTGTGTTACAGCCTGCGTGTGACTGGCTATTACACAGTGCACCTGTATTACAGTCCATACACGAGTGTACACCTGTATCACAATCTGTGTATGATGCACACCTGTATCACAGCCTGTGTATGACTGTGCACCTGTATTACAGTCTGTGTATGATGCACACCTGTATCACAGCCTGTGTATGATGCACACCTGTATCAGTCTGTGTACGATGCACACCTGTATCACAGCCCGTGTATGATGCACACCTCTGTTACAGCCTGTGAACAACTGTGCACCTGTATCACAGCCTGTGTATGACTGTGCACCTGTATCACAGCCCGTGTACGATGCACACCTGTATCACAGTCCGTGTATGATGCACATCTGTATCAGTCTGTGTACAATGCACACCTGTATCACAGCCTGTGTATGACTGTGCACCTGTGTCACAGCCCCTGTATGATGCACACCTGTATCACAGCCCGTGCATGATGCACACCCGTGTCACAGCCCATGTATGATGCACACCTGTCCCATTACCTCGTGGCTCCCTTTGTGCACGAAAGCTCAGCAGCCAGCCCAGCTGCACTCCAGCGTTCACCTGAGGGCACAGACTTGTAACAAGTTCACGTTCTCTCGCCCAGCCGGGGCAGGAGCTGGAGGCCGGCACAAGGAGCGGTGCTGCAGCCCCGTGTGCCCTCGCGTCCCGGAGCCTCCCTGGGCCGGTCACAGCCCCGGCTGGCTGTCACCCCGCGGCAGTGCCCGTTCTCCCGGGGGATGTGCGGCCGGTGCCCGTGTCCCCCTGATGCCCGTGTGCCCCCGAGCCCGGCGGGGTGACGGGGGCTCTGGGAGGGCTCCGCGGGCACAGCCACCCCCGGGCCGGGTCCGGCCGGCACAAGGGATGCTGTGGCTGTCCCTGGATCCCTGGCAGTGCCCAAGGCCAGGCTGGACGGGGCTTGGAGCAGCCTGGGACAGTGGGAGGTGTCCGTGCCCATGGCAGGGGGTGGCACTGGATCTTTAGGTCCCTTCCAACACGAACCATTCCGTGACTGCTTCTACATGCCCGGTGCGGCAGAGCAGCCCCGGCCGCGCTCGGGAGCGCCCAGGCGGGTCGGCGCGGCTCAGGGGAGGCACAGAACTGTTATTCCGTTCCCGGAGGAGCGGACCGGGAGCGCCGGCAGCGCAAACTCCCGAGCCGGGCTCCCCCGGGATGCGCAGCGCCGGGTGCCCCGTGGGGCTCCTCCCGCCCCGCGGGCCCGGGACCCTGCATGGCTCCCGCCCGCCGCCGCCCCGGACCCTGCATGGCCCATAGCCCCGGCCCGCCCGCCGCCGCCCGATCCGCAGCG
>VZRQ01005226.1:0-41071 GCA_013397975.1 Machaerirhynchus nigripectus | reverse complement strand
CCTCCGCCACACGCACTCGCTCCCATTGGGGGGAGCCCCGGAATCTGTATGGCACACACCACTGACTCACCGTGGAGGGGTGTAACTTATACAGAGTCCCGGGCCCCCCTACACACAATGGCAGCAGCTTCCACATTCTTCCCCTCAGAGGAGTTGGACTGAACCATGGGGCGGCGGGGGCACGGCCCCGCTCCCGGCCTCCGACAGAACCCGCCTGGCCCTGGGCGATACCACTCCACCCTCCCCCATCTTCCTTCCCCCCGCCCGGGCAGATGGACGCCGCCGCTCTCACTCACCTCGGCATCCACTGTGGCCATGGCCGGAGCCCCGGAGCGCAGCCCCGCCCCCCCGGCGGCTCCTCGCGCCTTGGCTCCGCCCCTTGCCCCTCATTCTTCTCAATGGAGACGCTGGGGCGGGCACGGCGCACGCGCGCGGCAGCATGGCGGCCCCCAGCGGCCCCGGGCTCCGTACGGCGCCATGGCGGCGCCCATCGGGAGGTGCCGTACGGCCGGAGCGGGGGTGGGGCTGCGGTGACACGGGGACAGCGGTGCGATGGGGACGGACCCCGCGGCCCCCGCACCCACAAACCGCGGCTCTTCACTGCTCCTGCCAAGAGCCCCCGAGTCCCCAGCGCACCCAGAGAATGTGGGGGGAAGAGCAGCCGCCGTTCCCAGCTGAGCACATCACGAGCTTCCCAAACTTCCAGCAGCACCCAGCACCAGAACCACAAACCTACATAAAATCCCTGCAAGATACCAAACGAGCCAAAAAGTCCCTCTGTCTTCACTGCCAAAAAGTTAACTATTGAAAATCACCTTATGTTGTAGCTTCTCCCACATTTGGATCATTTTCAGCCCAGTTCGTGCAAGGTTTTTGGTGTCTGTGTCACCTAAAGACAGGGATGGGGCAGAGGGAGCAGCTCGCCCTGGCTCTGCCCCATAGAGGGGTCACTTCCAGCCTCTTTGCTCCCCTTCCCACACCCCGAACACCCACAACAGCTTCAACGCTCCCAAATCCCACAGGGCCCCCTCCTAATGCCCAGGCCCTAAACCCATGATTGTAAAACAATTATCCCTTTTACAGCTCTCCGGTAAAGCAGAAAATAGCACAAGGGGCGAGACAAACACCTGCAAGGGCTCCTTGCCCCCACAGGTGCATCAGCAGCCACTCAGGGGATGTCACACCTGCCCAGGGAGACACCGGGATGGGCAGGTACTGCTGCACCAGCCCCCTGGGCAGGGCAATCCGTGTTTCTCGGAGGGAAACAGGAGCCTGACTGCTCTGAAGTCAACTTATACATTTATTGTCCTCTCTCTGGAGGGACACACTGCATCCCTTGGTCCTCAGGCCACTCTCCTGCAGCCCCAGCTGACACCTCGCTCCTCTGAGAGGACAAACGGACAGTTCTGTTCCACCTCCTCCCGAGGGGCAGCTCCGGTCTCTGCTCCCTGGGACAGGGACAGCACCCAGGGAACGGCTGGAGCTGGGCCAGGGCAGGCTCAGGCTGGAGATCAGGGAAAGGTTCTTCCCCCAGAGGGTGCTGGGCACTGCCCAGGCTGCCCAGGGAATGGGCACGGCCCCGAGGCTGCCAGAGCTCCAGGAGGGCTTGGACAGCGCTGCCAGGGATGCCCAGGGTGGGGCTGTTGGGGTGTCTGGGCAGGGCCAGGGGCTGCACTGAGTGATCCTGGTGGGTCCCGTCCCACTGAGGACATTGCTTTGCAGGAGTCTCTCATCCTGCAGCGCTCCGGGCCGGGGGCAGTGGCCACGGGGAGCCCTTGTCAGGTGCTGGGGCACAGCCGGGGTTATCCCGCTCCCATCCCACCCCTCCAGCCCCCGGCCCCTCCTGGCACAGCTGTGCCAGCCCCGGGGCTGTCGCTGTCTCGATGCACTGAGTGACACCGGGGAGGCTGCGCTGCTGGGGCGGCGGTGCCCCCGCTGTCCGCACACACCGGGGTGACCCGGGCTTCGGGGCGAGCTGTGACAGCAAAGCGCCGCAGCTCTACCGGAGCATCCCCAGCGGGGCCAGCCCGGGCTGTGCGTCCCTCCCGGTCACCCCGGGCCGCTCCCCACCGGCACGCCCGGCCCCCGCAGACCCCGCGGGTGCCGGGGAGCGGAGGCGCTCGGGGGTGTGTGAAGGACCCCGAGAGGCTCACAAAGCCGCTCACAGCCTGGGGCGAGCCCCCAGGACACCGCGAGCGGCTCCGGGGCCGCTCCGGGCGCTGCCGGCCCGGGCGGGGAAGGAGGCGACGGCCCCGGAGCGCGGCCCGACAGCGCCGGCAGCGCCCGCCCGGCAGCGTCCGCGGNCGCGGCCCCTCCGGTGCCCCCCGCTCGGCGGGGACAGAGAGGGGCCCCGGGGGTCCCATCGCTCCCGGGGGATGAGCTGAGGCTGGGAGGAGGGTGGTGGCAGGGTGGGTGTCCTTCCCCTGGGATTCCCCCGGGATGGGGCCACTGCTCCCCGTTCAAACACCTCTGGAAACCTCTGCTCCAGCAAGGGCCGGTGTCAGCCTGGACATCGCCAAATCCCGCACTGGGGGTGCTCAGCACCGCCCTGTCCCGCACTGGGGATGCTCCATGTGGGATGTTGGGAATTGCCTGCCTTCATCCCTGCTCCTACAAACCAGACCCGGGACCCCGGGGTGGCACCGGGGCAGGGATGAGGGCGGTGGGTGAGGGCGGACGCCCATCAGGACGGGCTCTGCTGGCTCCTCTCCAGCATTTGCTGCAGCTCTGTCTTTCCCAGATGGACACAGGGACGCGGCAGCCGCTGGGACAAACCTGCCCAAGCCATCAGGGAGGGGAGAGGCTCCCAAAAGAAGTCGAAATACCCGGGAACACACAGAGCCTTTGCAGCCCATCACCACCGGCCACGGCTCTTGCCCACCTCAAACCCATCCTGAGCGAAGGGCAGCGGGGCGAGGACGGGCTGAGCTGTGCCAGAACTCCCTGCTTTCCTGGAGCAGCGGCTGGGAGCCGGGGCAGGGGCTCGGGGCTCGGCCCGGGGCAGGGCTCGGGGCTCGGCCGGGCAGCCGGAGCCGCCTCGCAGCCTCTGCACGGCCGCGCCGAGCTCCAGCCGGGCGGACATCGCCCTCTCCCGCCCGAGCCGGGCGAGCGGAGCCGCAGCTCCACATCCTGGGATTCCTGGCGGCAGGAAGAGCACAGCCCCAGCGCCCCGGCGCTTCCTCCGGCCGCAGCCGCGTCCTTCCAGCGGCACCTGCCCACCGAGCTGCGCCGGGGGGGTTTAGGCTGGAGATCAGGGAGAGGCTCTTTCCCCAGAGGGTGCTGGGCACTGCCCAGGCTCCCCAGGGAATGGGCACGGCCCCGAGGCTGCCAGAGCTCCAGGAGGGCTTGGACAGCGCTGCCAGGGATGCCCAGGGTGGGGTTGTTGGGGTGTCTGGGCAGGGTTGGGCTGGATGATCACTGTGGGTCCGTTCCAGCTCAGGGCACTCCATGATTCTGTGATTCACCACGGGAGCGAGCAAAGTTCCTTCAGCCCACCAGGATCTTCCCACCCCAGCCACTCCCCTGCCTTTGCTTTAAGCTCAGCTCTAAACCAACTCCGAAGCTCCAGCTCCAGTGGGAATGCCTCCACTGACAGCCCTGAACCACTTCTCACTCTCAGGTCTCAGCGTCCAGACAGCTGAGGGATCATTTATGATCATCACATACCCCGAGAAAAACACCCATGGTCTTATAAAAAGATCATCTTTATTTACATTTTTCCAGTTCTTTACATTTGGGGGGTTAAAACCCAGGACAAAAATACTCCCCAGAAGCCGTGGTAAACATGAAAAACTGCGAGTTTACATTTCAAAACCCAGTTATAAACTGCACAGAAGTCTTAGGTTGTACAGAGCCATCACAAATTGTTGTATAAAACCCCAAAATCTGTAAAGAGAACCACAGGAATAAAGAATTACAGCCACAAATAGTGGTACAAGAAAGGGCACAAATTCTGAGGGTTTTACCCCACCAGTGTCTCTTGAGGAGGAGGGATGGGACACTCCTGTTGCAGACAGTTGGAAATATTTTAAAATATAGAATAAAACCCAAGCAGAGCCTAGAACACCCTGTATCTCATGTCCGGGCTCAACAGGAAAACATCCTAGCAGTAGATATTTATTTTTACAAAACTCCTGGAAGTTCAGTGGAAAGCTAAAAAAGAATCATCGTCCAGAAGAAAGAAGAGCCTTTGCATCCCCCGACTCCCCTTCCCCATCTCCTGCAGGCAGCGGGACAGCAGATGCCAAAGCAGAGTTTAGTGGGACACAAACAACACTGAAAAAGCCAAAGATACAGAGGTGGGGCATGTGGAGAGCGGGACAAGAACAAAACCATAAAGGACATAAAAGAAGCAGAAAAAAAAAATTTAAAAAAGAACTGATGATATTTTTGGTGTTTTCCATTGAACACTGAGTTTGGAAACAATTAACTCACGAGCTTCTCTCGTGCCCCACTGCTCCCGCTCCCCATTTCAAACAAACTCAACAACAATTGCTTCAAAAATCTGAGCCAGGAATGTGAATGAACCCCTACGTGCTGAAGTTTTTTACCCAGAGCTGTGTTTGGAAAAAAGGGCTTTTTTTTTCCTCCTTATTTCAGTGCTCAGCAAGAGGAGGGAGCAATGACCAAGGCCCTAAAGGAGCTCCCCAGAACTTCAGGAGGCTGTGGACAGAGGACAGAAGGATTGATCCTCTCTGGAGAGGGTGAGTAGACAAACTCAACCCCAAATCCAAACCCAAACATTGGGGTTTGCCCCACTGTGCTCATCCAAAGCCCTCATACAGCCCAGGACCTGCTGACAGTGCCCTGGGGCCACCCCCGCAGGGGGTTTGAGGAGAGCTGGACTGAGCCCTCCACCTGCAGTCCTGGCCCATTTCAAAGGGCTCCATAAAACATCAGCAAGGCTCTCTGTGTCAGGCTTCACTTCCCTGCGCAGCCTGGGACAGGCAAGGCTGGGAGGGTTGGAAAACACTGATTGTCACTTGTTGTGTCAATTCTCTTGCTCAGAGACAACCCCGGGGTGATGACCTGCTCACCCTGGCCAGAGCCCCCTCGCAGGGCTGAGAGGGGCCCCTGCACAGCAGCTGTGCTGTGGAGCAGCCCTGGCCTCCAAAAGGATGAGGAGCACCCTGAGGTGTGGCTCCAGCTCCTTCCTGCTCCCTCCAGAGCAGCCGGGGGTGACGGACACTCCTCAGCAGTCAGGAGTGTTCCCGTTCGCTCCTCGCTTTGCAAAGGGGACTCCGGGTACAGCAGGAGGTCCCAAGCACCAGTTGGTAACAAAAATAATTTGGGAGAGCAAGTTCAGGAGCACTTCGGAGACACAGGGCACAGCACGGGCTGGGTGAGGGCTCCCTCCTCCACAGCCTCCACCACAGATGGGACATTCCCAAAGCAAAGGTGAGACACGGAGGACAGACGGGGGCTGGGGGTCTGGAAGAACAGCCCAGTGGCTCTGGCCACAGCAGCCAAACAGCAATCCCACTTTCCAGCCAAGGAATGTGGGCTGGACACATCACCAGCAGCTCAGCTCCAGGGATGGAGAAGGAGCTGGGAGACCAACCCTGGTCCCAGCCCTGTCTGCCTCTCCCACAGCCTGGCTGGGTCAGGAGCCTGCAGCCCAACCCAGCAGGCCCAGGAGCACTGACACCTCACAGGAGTTTTTCCAGAGGTGGGGAAGGGAGGTGTACAGCCAACATCAAGGAAGGCCACGGGAGCTGCAGGCTGAGCCAGGCAAGACAGGTTCAGCCAAGTGGGAGGAAGAGGAGGAGCACTGGGAAGAGCTGTACCTGCCTTTGGCCCATTGTGGATCAAGAATGGTGCTCATGGCAGGCAAAGGAGAGTCTGGAATCATGGAAGCTGGGCAGAGGCAAAAGCTGAGCAGAGAATGAAGAAGGATCTTTGTGTCTGAGACACAGATCACACCCTGCAGTGACAACATTTAGGGAACACCTGCATGCTTCAGACACGGGATCACCCAAGTGGGGGAGTGGGGAGGAGCTTTCTTCCACTCCTAATAAGTTTATTCCGAAAGGCTCTTTAGGAGAGGGCTTGGGCTGGTGGTCTCCAGCCCTTCCAGCCAGACCTTGGCTGTGCCATCTCCATCCTCCTAAAGGCAGAGTCTGCTCTCCCCTTTCTCCCCACCAGCAATGCCCAAGACTCCTGGGCCACTCGGACAAATCCTGGCTTCAGGACACGGGGCCTGGGGAGCAGCAGTGCAGTGGCTGCTCTCTCCAGAGCCAAGCCCACGTGGTGCCAAATTCCCTCCAGCCATGCGGGATTTTGAGCCTGGTACTGTGGTCAGCCCACACCGTGTTTGTTTTCCCCGAGCTGCCTCGGCAGAGGTCACCATCCTTCCCAGTGAGAGCAAAAAAACCTCACTTCATTTTGTAAGAAATCAGCAAGGTGCATTTCTGGATTTGGCATGAACAGGCACATGGATCAGCATCAGAAATGGATGAAAAAGCACAGCATTTCTCTTAGAATAATTTATTAAATACAGCATTAAATTTGTATTTCTGAATTCAGTCATAAAAACAAAACTTTATCTCTCATATATATATATATTTATATATATTCAGGGACAATGACAATCACTCTATCAGCACTGGTGCATGTTGTGCCAGCACTGCTCAGAACGGCACCTTCGCTACGCTACCCTTAAAGCAGTTCAATGCTTAAAAAAAGAAATAAAACAAAATAAAAAAGCATTTGCAAAAAAGGAGTGCAAAGCAGGGCCTGTCCCAGCTGCCTGAGGGGTGTGCAGAGGTGGCTGAGCGAGGAGGCAGCGGCTGGAAATGCTCCCAAAGGGCTGTGAGATTCTGGTCCCGTGTGGGGACCAGCTCTGAGGTGCCAAAGGTCTGGAGGCCACAACTCCAGCCTGGCTGGGAACCTGTGGCTCATGGTTTCCTCAGCTTGGGCAGCCAGTGCTAAACGAGCTAAACAAGATGTGTGGGGGGAAAACAGCACAGAAGAAACACTGCAAGAAAACCCAGTTTGTTCCCCCCGCTGCAGCGGAGGCTGCGGGCGAGGCGCAGCAGTTCCCACACGGTTTGTGTTCATTGTCACGTTCTGCTGAGGCTCAGGGGACACACAGTGCCACCACGGGCCCACACCCTGGTGTGCTGCCTCGGCAGGGACAGCCACTCCCGGGGACAGCCCAGGCTGAGCCCCACGGAGGGTGGGCCCAGAGGGGAGGGATCCCACGGGCTGGGCCCCTGGGCAGACTCAGAGGTAGCATCAGACAGATTTTGTGATTGATGGTCACGTAGCTCTGGCCTGGGAGGAGAGGGCACCCTGCAGTGGCACGAGATGGGACATGGGGTGTGGTACCCCCACTCACAGAGTGCCCAGTGCTGGTGTCCTGTGTGCCAGGGCCCAGCAGAGAGCGAGGATGGGCTGCGTCCCACAGGGCTCTGTGGAGAAAAGCCACCCGTGCTGGGAAAGGGCACCCCATGGAACACCAGGCTCTCCCCCACAGCTCAGCAGGGCTTATCAGCAAGTGCCACCACGAGCCACCCCTCTGCCCATGGCCACTCACACTGCCAGTCACTCCCCCCACAGCTCGGGTGCAGCGAGGGCTTGTGCTTTTGGCTTTTTAAAAGTCCCTGACCTTCCGAACCTGCTTACTCCAAAAAACCTCCTGCTACCCTTAGGACCTCTGAGGACAAGGAGGAAGGGCTGTCAAAACCATTTGTGGAGAGCACGTGGCCCCTAAAAGAGGAGAGAAGGTCCACACAGCCCAGCCTTCCCCTAGAGCGGAGCTGTGCCAAGTCAGGAGCGTTTCAGATAAGGCATCGCAGGTGCTTTGATAGTAAAGCAGTTAGTGTTGACTACAGTACTGGAACAGGCTGCTGCCCAGGGCATCCCGGGGGCAAACCCAGCTCTCCAGCACTTGGTGCAGCATCAGGAGGCAGTTCAGTTTCCCAGACCTCTCCTGCATGCGTGCAGGCTGCTCTGGCTGCCCTTTTTGGTTTCTTACCCCCTCCCTAGAAAGAGACTTAAAAAGCCCAGGCCGGGATGTGGCAGTTCCCCCCCACAAAGCAGCCAGAGAGACAAGAAGACACCTTGTGCTGTACCAGACTTTGCCACAGGCGGGTGCCCCGTGGTGCCAGGGTGGGCAGCGCCGGCGGGGCTCGGAGCAGGGGAGGGCTAATTGCCATTGCTGATGCTGGAGTTGGCACTGCTGCAGCTCTGCTCGTAGGATGGAGGTGCCTCTGCGGGGGAAAGGAAGGAAGGGAGAGGTTAGGGTGGGCGTTTGGGAGGTTCCCTTCACCCCAGTCTGTGTAACCCAGTGCAGAGTGAAGCAAACCACCAACACACAGCCCCTGCCAGGGCCCCACAGCCTGCCCTGCTGAGGCACGTGGGGTTTGCAGGATTGGAGCCAGCCAGTCCCATCGCTGCCCCAATGCCTGCAGTGGTTGAACTCAGCATCTCACAGTCTCGTTTTGTTCCTCCCCTTTTTTTCCCAAGCATCCTCCTGTCCTCCAGCACCTCCAGATCACCCGTGCTCCATGTGCCCCAACCCAGGGCTGAAGTGACACATGGAGTGTCCCGTTACCCCAGGGCAAACAGAGGGGTTGATTTGGGTAGGACTGTGCTAAGAGACACTGCTGGCCCTGCCACCCCAGCACAGCTCCAGGACTCCAGCACAGCTCCAGGAATCCAGCACACTGGGATTTCCCCAAGCTGTTCCACCCCGGACACTTTCTCAGCTCCCACCCCCACAGCTTCAGACCAGCTGCAGGCCCACTCCAAGTCAGACAGAAGATTTCAGTGACATCATTTTCCTGGCTCTGCTCCCACCAGCCTCACCACAAGCCAAGAAGTTTTTCTATCAGTGGGAGGCTGAAAGCTCATTTATGAACAGGGAGATCCTCTCACGATGAGCCCAGGGCAGGCGTGGGCGTGGATGTGGGAAGGACAGCTGGCTTTTACAGCTGGAAGAGGGGACTCCTCCAGAGGCTAAAGCAGGCAGAGAGATGTCACAATCCCTTCTGACAGCAGCCTCCAGCAGACTGACTGAATCCCCAGATTCCCAGCAGTTCCCAGCTAGCACAGACTGGTGGCAGGAGCCATTTCCCCCCAGTTCCAGATCCCGGAGCGCTGCTCACCGTAGGGGTATCCCCACGTGCTGTACTCCGGGGGCAGGATGAGCGAGCTGGCTGTGGGGACAGGCACCACGTTCCCCTCGGCGTAGTAGGGGACAGTGGCTCCCGTGGACAGGCAGAGCGTGGGGTGGTTTGGGGAGCCCGTCTGCTCCGAGTCCGCTCGTATCTCCTGGAAGCTCAGTCCTGGGGCGTAGCTAAAGGGCTGCTGCTGGGAATGGCTTTTGGTGGGGATGGAGACATTGTCCATGGGGTGATAGCCACTGGCAGCCTCCTCTTCCTCCGGGGGGGCACTGGGAACCACCACAGATGGGATGTGCTGGATGGAGCGGGAGGGGCTCAGCGGGACCCTGTTCACAGCAATGTTACCAATGTAGATGGGGAGAGTGACAGAAACCTCTGGGGACTTGAGGGAAACCTGGAAGAGAAGGGAAAACAGTGGCATCCTCGTTATACATGGCAGTGGGAAGATTCACCTGGCATCAGGACCACCCACACCACACAGCTCAGCCTGGGAGGGGGCACAGAGCCGCAGCCCAGCCCACGGATACTCCGGATAAACTCACCTGGATGTAGTAGTCGATGTGGATGAGGCTGCAGCCCTGCAGAATGGACTGGGGCAGTGCTGGAACCAGGATCTGCTCCTTCCATTCTGCATGTTTCCAGGCCTTCACCCCTGAGCCTTCCACCTCGGCGATGGTCCTCAGGTCGTAAATCCAGCGCTTGGATTTATAGGCCACTTTCTGCACAGACAGGAGGAAACAGCTCGCACAGAGGCTGCAGGTGGTCTCCTGTCTCCCAAATGTAAGTCAGGACACAAACCCACCCAGCTGCTCTGTCAAATGGGCACAAGCACAAAGCTAACGGGCACGTTCCAGAGCAGGAATGCCCACTGCTGTGTGATAGACTGAGCAGGGATAAGCAGGACAAGTTCTACCTCCTCTTTCCCCAGGAACGTACAGAGGAACAGAGTTGGAGATTTGGCCTCCTCGCTGCCCCAGTTTCACAGAGGTCTCCATGGGGTCGAGCACCAGCACAAGCCAGAGAATGGCCCCACTGGACACTCACCTGGAGCAGACTGGCCACCACAGCGCCGGTGTCGCGGCCGGACTTGTTCTCTATGTCCGTGCGGAGCTGGATGGCCTGGCCCACGATGTAGCCCTTCAGATCCGACGTGGCCGTCAGGATGATGTTGCCACTTTTCACAAGCTTGTAGTTGAACTTCTTGGTGATGGACATAGTGTTGGGCTGCTGCAGGACGGCACAGACAGAGGTGTTGGCTCAAGAGAGTCAGAGAGCCTCCAGGAAAACACTCAAGAGATCCAAAACAAGCAAGCAGAAATATTTGTATCTAAGAGGATGCAAAGAATCAGAAACATGGCAACACCGTAAACAACAGGTCTCACTTCTCCAGCCCCACAGTTCTCCTGTCCTATTAGCTGCTTTCCCCTCCACAGCAGGTTCCCCAAACCCAGGTCTCTCCAAGCACCTGAAGCTGTTGGCCAAGATGTCTATCTGCATGCTGAAAATTCAGACAGATCTTTCAAAGCAATACACACAAGAGTCAGAAATCACCTGGAGCAGGTACTGACGGCAAGGCAGGAGAGATGAGGAGTCCTTGTCCTGCTCCTGCATAGTCACAGCATGCAGTCAGAGCTGTCCAGCCACACAGTGACTCCTCAGACACCAGGACAAGGACAAGAGCTGAAGTGCTGGCATTCCCAGCCACGCCCCTCCTCGTTCTTACCTCGATGTCAGGGATGTCGTTCAGGTTGAGAGGGCAGAGAACGTAGAAGATCTTATTGCATTTGTAGTCCTTGGAGAAGCGAGGTGTGTCTATCACAGCTTTCACCTGATGCAGGACCTTGCCAAAAGGGCCTTCAAATGATGTAGGAGCAGAGGCTGGAGTCAAGAGAGAAAGAAAAGATGGTAAGGCTGAGTCGGGCCAGTTTCTGAACTGGAAGGATATGCAAAAGCCAAGGCTTACAGGGAAGGGCCTTCAGCCACTTTTCTGCACCTTACCTGGCAGCAGGAACTGGAAGGGAAAGTTGTGCTCTCCAGCTGTCAGGACCCCTGCAGGAACAAGAGTGAAGGGTGAACAGGACAGGCTGAGAGGCTGTTCCTTGGAATGTGTGATCTTCTGGGAGAGAGAGGCCGCCACACGGGGAATCACACACAGCCTATTCAGCTGCCTGCAGCCACTGGACAGCTCCAGATCCGATGGGCAGTGCTTGAGCCAACAGGAGCCTCTGCTGCCACCCACCCCTATGTGGGACAGGAGAGGTTCTGCATGAAGATATCCTGTAAAGAAGGTGGTTTGGGGCAGGGTCCAAGGGATCCCAGTGCCACAGCAAGTGGTTATCCCAGGCTATCGACACAGGGCACGGAGCAGGGCTGCTGTGGGTTTATTTTTCCTCCTGTCAGGCAGTCAGGGGGAATGTGAGAGATCACAGCCACTGTCTGAGGGTCGTAGGGAGTTCTGGTGGGCATCAAGCCACACACCAAGCCCCTCACAGAGGCACAGGGTTCAGGAGCTGGAACCAGAGGTCCACCCACCCCTGGTCCCAAGAAGGGACCTCCAATACCTCAGCCCAGCTGCTGAGACAACAGGAGACCAGAAAAATTTTTCCACAACATGAAAACCTCAGCACTTGTTTTTTTCAACCATTGCTCTGCAACAGCCTCGAGGGCACAAGGCAGAGCTGAGATCCAGTGCATGGCTAAAACAACAGATTCCAACTCCTCAACTCCATCCACCCTCCAGCACTCCCACTCTGATCCCAGGTTCCCTCCAGGGCAGCGTGATGGCTGAACTGGACCCACAGTGTGATCCAGTAACACCAGGCAGCTCCCAAAGTTGCCTTCAGTAAGAAAACCACTGAGGTTTATCCACATTTGTTAAATCCCTGTACACACGAGAGGTTTTGTTTTAAAAGTGGCAGAGCTGAGAGGAGACCTGGATACCCAGTAAAGGGAGCCGTGTTTGTTCTGCTTTGCAGGGTCATTGCTGTGGAGGTACCAAAACCCCAGATCTGGCTGGTGCTTTTGTTGTTGCAAGACAGGAGGAGGCAGCTTGCCTGTTAGCAACTCTGGCTCTGCAGAGCTGACAGTAATCGAGTCCTGTCGTCAGGGGATTAAGTGGATTACACGGAGGGGGGAGGTGGGGAAGAGAGGAGTAAATCCCCCCAACTGACACCGCAGCCCAGGCAGGACTTGGTGCATCATTCATGCTATGAAGAGCTGGATCTCTGCCTTCCTGCTCGCTCAGGCACCCCCTGGGGACGAGGGACACCCCAGTGAGCACATCCCGCCCGCAGGGACAGCGGGATAAATAATCCAACACGAGCCTCATCACGGATCCCTGCAAGGGCTCGTCGGGAGAACATCAGAGATGTCTATTTATACACTTTGTCCTCACAGAGAGGAACAAGATTTGCTCATTGCCATCACCTCCCTGCTGATTCCCCTCCCGTCTCCCAAACAAACCCGAATTATGTAGGCTAAAATGCAGCACTCGGAGCTGTCACCAGGTGGAGGCACCAAGCCAGGTTCTGCCCTTGCTGCCAGGCCTGATGCTCCAGAGCGGGGCAGGCTCGGAGGCAGGTGTGGGACAGCCTCTCCTGCTCCCTCCTGGGCAGCCTGGCTCGGCAAAGGTGCCAGGTGAGATGCAGCAGGTGCCTTGGCTGGTTGGATCCAGGATAAGCCTGGTTAATGTGAATGACTCGATGAACCCAGCCCTTGTTTGCTGCCCTGAGGGCTTCTGCCTTTTAATGGGCACCATTCAACATTGATCTTACACCCATTATCCCTGCTTTCAGAAAGCAAATGGATAACTGGAATACATCGACTGTCCTGTGCCTTGCAGTACAGGGACTCTCTCCACCTGAAAAGGAGGGGGAGCAAGTCCTGTTCCTGCCCTGCAGAAGGGAGGGAGGTGGCAGTTCCAGAGGGTAGTGGTCACTGAGTTTCCACCAAGAGAATTCCAGGCTGTGTGACGTGCAGAGCTCCAAATGAAGGTGCAGGCAGTGATTCCAAGTCTCCTGCTAGGAGCATGAAATTTAACAGCCTTTCCAGGACCTTTAGGATGAGCCCACCAAGTAAAAGCCCCTATTCTACATTACAGGCAGCACCATCCAACAAGTGATGTCTGTCCAACTCCTGCCCAGCTCAGGTGCACCAACAGGAAGCTGGGCTGGAAGTGAACCTGTGAGCACTTTCACAGTCTCTCACTCACACAGCATCGCCGAGCAGGGCCATGAACTCTCCCAGGAACACGTGTGGGCAGCATCATCCGCAGAGGATGTGGTTTGCCTGTCGGAGCCACCGTGTGACTCACTGGCACTGAGGCAGTTTCTGCACAGGTAGCCCAAGTTCTGAGTAGGTCACCTGAGTAGGTCAGATGGGGACTGCCCACAGGTCAGCCCAGACCACCCTGATGGTCCTGACCAAGCCCAAGTGCCCAATGACCTGTTGGGTGTGAGCCACTGAACAGCCTGCAAATCCCCAGATCAGAGCAGGGAGATGCAGCATCAGAGTGTCCAGAGCCATTCCACAGCTGCATCTGCTGGGCGGTTCCAGCATCCCAGCAGCAAGGGGAACACACAGCCCCTGGGAAGCCACTCATTATCCCTGTCCCTCCAGCCCAGAGGGCTTCAAGCAACAGTCCAAGACATTTAATGTGCTCATTTCATCTGCAAGTGGACTTTGCAGCAGAGACAGTTGTTGGCAACAGGCAGAGGTGAGCTGGTTTCCAGCCATGGTGGGACCCACAGCCATCCCAGCACTTGGGAAGAGCTGCCCTTTCCATGCTCCTCCAGAACAGAGGCTTTGCTAAAGCACTCCCCAGCCTGGGCAGGGCACAGCAGGTCAGCAGGAGTTCAGCACTGCTTGAGGACGGCATTGAGACCCCTCAAACAGGGGCAGGTCACAAACCACTGTGAGGGGACAGGGCTGTGCCAGCCTCCGCAGCCACGCTGAGCCAGCACCTCCCCATTCCCAGAAGCCGGAACAAAGGCCACAGTGTCCTCGGCTGCAAAAAAGCTTTTCCTGACGTTTACGTGCAGCTAAAAATACCCTGAGAAAGTCACTAGGCAGCAGAGGCAGCTGGCTGAGCAGGGTTCTGCTGTGGGGCCATACCTGGAGCAGCCTTTCCCCCTGATAGGACTCAAGCCAGCAGAGATTGGCCGCCCCTGCATGGCCTTGGGAAACTTCCTCCTGAAAAACTCCTGGAGGGAAAGAAGCTGCTGCCCCAGGCAGCCTAGGAAAAAAACCAAGTCCAGATAGCAGAAGCAGCAACAACACAGGAACAGTGCAGAAGAACCTTGGAGATTTCCCCCACTCCGGTGGAGATCTGTCCGGCCTCTCCCATTCACGACTCAGCTGCCCCCCTCCATTCCACACTGGCACTGGGGTTGTTCACTTGTACCACTGGATGTGGAGGAGCCCTGGAACATTTCATTTACAGAAAAGAAGTGCCTCGACCTAGAGGGATGATGCCAAGTCTTCTGGATCCCCCGGTGACGCTGGGTTGCCACGCAGAGAGACCTTGCCAGGCTGAAGGGGTTGGGCCTGTGAGAACCTGGGGAAGTTTGCCGAGGCCAAGTGCAAGGCCCTGCAGCTGGCTCAGGGCAATCCCAAGCACAAACACAGGCTGGGCAGAGAATGGATGGAGAGAAGCCCTGAGGAGGACTTGGGAATGTTGGTGGATGAGAAGCTCAATGTGCCCCAGCCGTGTGTGCCGACCCCAGACAACCCCTGTGCCCTGGGCTGAGCCCCAGCCTGGGCAGCAGGGGAGGGGGGATTCAGTCCATCAGCCCTACTCAGGTGAGACCCCCACCTGCAGAGCTGCCCCAGCCCTGGGGCCCAGCACAGGAAGGACCTGCAGCTGCTGGAGAGAGTCCAGAGGAGGCCATGAAGATGCTCCANCCACTGCCAGAGGGCAGGGATGGATGGGATATTGGGAAGAAATTGTTCCCTGGGAGGGTGGGGAGGCTCTGGCACAGGGTGGCCAGAGCAGCTGTGGCTGCCCCTGGATCCCTGGCAGTGTCCAAGGCCAGGTTGGATGGGGCTTGGAGCAGCCTGGGACAGTGGAAGGTGTCCCTGCCCATGGCAGGGGGTGGAACAAGGTGATCTCTAGGGTCCCTTCCCACCCAAACAAAGGTTTCCCTGCACTCACTGCAAACCAGCACTGCAGCACCACTGCAAGGGAAAACTGACACCATCACACCCATGTGGGGGTGAAATGACCACAGGTCTGTATTTACACTATTAAACAAATGGTCCAAGCCGAGTTTACCCCACCACAGCTGCTGGAAGAGTCTGGGCTCTGGGCCGGGCAGTGCAGCCTCCCTGGCTGGTGCTGCCAGGCCCCTGCCCAGGCTGAGCTGGCTGCCAGAGAAATCATCAACCCTTCAAAGCCATCATCCCTCCAGAGCGAGGGGAAGCTCTCTCCCCACACCCTGCCCTGCCTGCAGCTGGCCATGGGCTGGGAAAAGTCCTCCAGCAGCCCCTGCCTGGCACAAGAGCAGGGCTGGGCTGGGGCTCAGGAGGAGCCAAGCCCACAGGAACAAGGACACAGCCCTGCCTGCCATGTCCTGCCCAGCTTCCCGGGGCTGTCTGGCAGCTTTCTGTGCAAACAGCCCAGTCTGGCAGCACCGGCGGGGCCAGATCTGCCTGGGCTGCACGTTCCAGCCAGTGCCACTGCAGGGACACCTGCCAAACCCTGCTCCCAGGCTGGCTGCCCCAGCCCCAGCATCTCCGTCTGGAAGTCACAGGCAGTCACAGCCATCTCTCCACGAGGGTCACGGCCACCACGACAAAGCCACCTCCAGGATGGCAGAAGGGATCTGGGAGGTGCCTTGGTCACTCCTGCACAGAGACAACAGACTCAGATGAGCCTTTATTCCTCTCCTATGAAGGCTCACCCTGCAGTGTGCTGGGACAGCCAGCCCAGACGTGTGACACACAGCAGGCTGCAGGCCAGGAACCACGGCGTGTGGCACAGCACACACCTCTGCCTCACCAGGCTTCACTCATGGCTACGAAGGGCAGAAGAGGTGAATATTCTGTGTGTCACTCTCTCCATCCCCCAAAGAGGAGGATGACATCAGCTCCGTAGCCACCACTAGGACTCTGGAAGGTGTCCCAGCATACCAGGCACAGGAGACAGGGAGTGGCTGAAACAGGACTCCTGCCCCAACCCCTGTCACTCCCCACCAGTCCCTGCCAGGCTCTGCTCCCTCCTGCTGCACACACGGATGCTAGAACGGGAACAGGCTGCACCTTTGGAGTACACAGATTTTTTTGGTTCTTCTAGCAGAGGAACAGCAGGCCAGACCATATGGCAATTTCTCCCTGGCTACTTAATGAGTGATGTATTAACTATGCTGGCCAGTTCAAGGAGTACAGAGAGGTACCTGGTGCCTGCTGGTCCCTGTGCCATCACTTGTAGCAATATGGTCTTTATTCCTGCTGCCTAAAATCGGCCCTGGGGAAGGCGAGCTCCTCCAAAGGTGCTGAGTTAGACTGATTCTGGTATTGCTGATGCACAGCTTGAGTACTCTTCTCTCAAAGCTCTCCAGGCAGAGAGCAGGGAAGCAGCAGGTTTGTGTTTTCCACTTTGTGGTGGAGAAATGAGCAGCCCTAGCTCTGCACTGTGCCACAGGACCCCAAGTCCCCAGCTGTGGGCAGAGATGTCACTCGCACTGCAGCCCCAGCACCCCGCTCACCCCTGTCCTCCCCTCTCTCCTCATCCACTTTTGCAGCCAGAAAAGTGAATATTAGATGTAAGCAAGAGGCCAGAGCTCTTTAGCTCTCAGAAGGCTCTATCAGAGCTGTCAGAAGGGAAACATTAAGTCTGTGCCGGGGCACTTGAGGTGACGCTGAGCCAATGCAGCTTTAGCACAGGACTCAACTCAGCCTCTGGTGAATGAAGTTAATACGGGGATTACAAACTGCAACAAAGGAGGGGAAATGCACACATTTGCTCGTGCCATCAGCAGGTGCCACAGGTGCCACAGCCAAGAGCCAGAAGAGCAACCTGCGAGCAAGCACAGCCAAGGCTGCCGGGAAAGCCTCCGTGTTCAGCTCCAACAAGAGCTCTCCTGCTCTGTGTGGCAGCGAGGGAGCACAGCCCCAGCAGGCTCCACGCTCCCTTTCGGGGCAGCAACTCGCTCACTCCAGCTCTGCAAACACTCAGCACACAGCAGGAACAGCCTCCAGCACTCCAGCATGGGTAATGCTGCTGAGATAAACCTTGCTGTAACACAGGAGGTGCAGCAGAGCGCCCAGCACTGAGGCGAGGGCTCCACTGCTCATAAACCTCTGTGTCAGCAGCTTCCAGAGACATTCTCAATGAATTAGCAGGATCTGGCAGTATGGCAATGCTGCAAAAAACCCCAGAGGATTAACTGGTCTACTGAGGCAAGAAATTGGGAAGTGCTGAGGAAGCGGCTGTGGCCCAAGGCAACTGCAGATCCTCCAGTGTAGTTTTCCTGGGCTGAACCTGCAGCTACTGCTCCTGAACCCAGAGCACAGTGTGGCCAGGAGCTAGCACCAGCACATCCTTAGCGGCTCACCACTGCCCATGGGCACCCTCCTGCTCTCACCTGGGCAGGGGCTGTCCAGGAGCATCACCTGCTGCTCTGAGACCTCCTGCTTGCACAGAACAAGCTGCACAAGTCTCACAATCCTGCTTAGTCAGGTCACCAGGATTTTTAAATTCAGCTGGGAGCCAGGACTGTTACCCTGTGCCAACTGCTGGCCATGAAGGTGTTGTGCCAGGCCGGCAGAGAACCACCCCAGGGAAGAGGTGATGCACAGCTGCCCCTTTTTAGCTCTTTGTGCAAGAAATCTGCCAGCAGAGGAAGCGTGTGGAGCTGCCAGGAAATCCCTGCAGCGCCTTCAAGCTAGCTAACAAGCTGCCAAAAGAAAGGTCAGCTGGAAATTACAGCCAGCTCCCTGCACGAGTTCAACTCAGGTACAAGGAGGGAATGAAAAAAACCAAAAGTCTACCTTTGCATGCACACCCCTTCCACAGGGCGAGAGCTGTGTGTGCAGCTGGGCATGCAGGGAAGGGACAGCCCCCTGAGGGCACAGGCACAGGATGGACCTGCTCCTCTCCAGCTGAACAAGGGCAGAGCCCCAGCAGGGAGGGGGAGAGGAGCAGGAGGCTCCGCAGAGCTGAATCGCTCCATTATATCGGATCAAGAGAAGCATCTCTGTGTCCGAGAGCAGCGGGTACAAGCGGTGCCATTCTGTGCTCGCTTCCACTTGATGCCCTGCACCGCTGGCACCTACAGAAACCCAGCAGCCCCCACCCCTCCTGCGTTTCTTTGCGAAAAGAAAAACCAACACCAGCGAGCAATCAAAGTCCAAGTGGGAAAAGTAAACACCCTCTTAGCCTCCCCTCCAAGAGGCAAACAACGAGCCCCCCTGGGAGCCCTCGGTGGGCTGAGTGACCTCGGTAGCACAGCAGCTCTCCAGCAAACAGAGCAGCGAGAGGCTCCGGAGCAGCTGGCACACTCCGCACTTCCCAGCAGCTTTTATGTAAAGAGCCCGAGTTCATTAAACCGTTGGCCTGTGTGTGATTGCCAAGGCTACAGCACAATCCCCTGCTCCTCACGGCTGCCTGCTGCCTCCAGCTCCTGCCCAGCGCCACGAGAGGCTTTCCCAGAGCACAGAGGATGCTCTGCTCAAGTGGGGACAAGCCCCGAGGGGAGCAGGGTCCTCTGCAGCAACACTTGTCAGCAACCTGCAGATGCTCCAGGTAGCACAGCCGGGTCCTCCACACCCTGTTCCAAGGCGGGGAGAGAAAGGAAAGTGCCTTAAATGAGTGCCAAAGTGGGCATCTGGGTTATTTCAGGGCCTGCCTCCTTTTTCATGCAATGTACAGCCTTAAGAAAGAACCCAAAGCAGTGTGTAATACCAGCAGCGGCTGATGCCACCGAGGACAAGCTGCCCCCTCACTTATTTCAATGCAGAGGTGCGTGGGAGGAGAAGCGTGGAGTCACTCCTGGAGGCTTAAAGAGCAATCTGAGCCTCAACAGTTTTGCAAACCTCCTCTCCTCTTCCCCCCACGTGTCCTCAAAGAGCACAGATCGGTGTTTTTAAAGTTACTGCTCAGGATGTGGGAAGGGAGGGAGCGAGGCGGGCTGTTTGTCAGGCTGAGCCTGCCTCCCTGCCCGCCTCCACAGGTGCCACTGAGCTGGGCCGCTCACCAGGGACGGGCAAGACAGAGCCCCATTTGCTGTGTGGCCTTGGGGACACCCGGGATTCCTCCTCAAACCAAGCCAGTGCCATCAGACTGGATGAGCTGGGGATGGTGTCAGAGGGCAGCCTGGCATCCCCCCCTGCCCCAGGGCACAGTGTAGCTGCCAGTTTCCCCCCAGTAGGGACATGCTGCTCCTCCTTACTCTTATTTTGTTAATGCACTTGTTCAAAAGGAAGAGGTAACAGCATTGCTGTGGTGGGGGGAAGGCAGGAAAGGAAGAGCCCTCTGAGGCAGAAGCAAATTCGTCCTCTTCCTCAGTTCATTCTCGAGCAGTGACATCCCCTGGGCAGATAAGACCTCCGGGGGCACAGCAGGAAGGCAGCCCCTCCACCTGACCCCAGGGGCTCCCACAGTCCTGCCCTCCCTTCTGCTGTTTGCTTTTTGGTGGGAGGAGGTCAGGTGGGCACAGCCAACCCTCACCTGGAAGAACAGGCACGAATTCATCCTGGGGGGTTTTTGCATGGCTTTTATACACCTGCAGGACCATACCAGGTTACCACAGTAACCTTTGCTTGTGGTGCTCTGTCACGAGTGGCTGCTGGTGCTGGCCAGGGAAGGAGTTGTGTGCTGGCAGTGTGGGCCTCATGCTCCTTTAGGAGTCCTTGCTTGGAAAAGCTTTCAACTCATTTAACTCTCCCTCACCCTGGGCTCCTGCCATCACCCTCAGTGACCTCACTACCCCATGTCCCAAGTGCCAGGAGTCCAGCCTGCCTCAGTTTCCCCTCCCACCCAGGCCAGCCCTGCAGGGAGGCACCCAGGGAACACCCACATGGGACACTCCGTCTGTCTGGAGCTGCTTCATGCTCTCTTCAGGAAAGGCCAGGACAGCTGAGAGCTATTCCTGGAAAGCCTAAAAACGCCACGGCTGAGTCAGCGCCGAGGCTGTGCCTGCACAAGGCCATCGCAGGGCTCCCCCAGCACAGCCCTGCCACCGCCTCACTGTGCCAGGACACTGCGCTGCCAGCGGCCCCTCGGAGAGGGCAGACAGACAGGCAGACACAGAGGCGGGGACACGGAGACGCAGCCCAGCTCCCTTTGCTCAGCCAGCCCAGGCACGCATCAATGTCACAGCGAGGGCTGTGACAGCAGACAGCTCTCTCTGTCCCCGTGCCGCAGGCTGGAGCAGTGCCAGCCCCCAGGGCTTTTGTTCCACATCCCTGCAAGCCAGCGCAGCAAATGCAAGGGTCAGCTTCAAAGCCATCTCTGCTGGTGGACTCGGGTGCAACGGCAGCATCGACACTGTCCCTTCCATCTACATCCCACTGCTCCCCTCTCCATCCTCCCAGGGGCCCAGCTGTCCTGCCAGAATGCAGACATGGGACAAACCTGCAAGTCCAGGACAATAATTCCCGAGCATGAAGGGCAAGTCCCACCTTGGCTGCAATCCCACACACAGGGACTGCCCGCCCTCTCCCTCTCTGCTTCCCTGCAGCTGGGAATTGGGCTGAGAGCTCCCAGCAGTTGTGTTCACACAAGTTTTTGGACACAAAAAGCTGAAGAGCAGAGATCAGTGACAGTGAGTACCCAGCACACTGCCCCAGACCAACTGCTGGTACCTGGGGCTGGGCTTTCCTCATAACCTCACTGCAGCTCTGCAAGGCAGGACAGGAACAGCACCACAACGCAGCTCAGTTTCCAATCACACGACTCTACAGGGACAGATTTTCCCTTCATTTCATTACATCTCAGGTAAGTCACACACTGCTGCTTCTTGCCTTACCTGCCTGCTGCTGTGGCAGCTCTGGGAGACATCAGCTGGCCCATCCAGAACCGCTCACAGCCCAGGCACATGGCTCTGTGACCAGCTCCAGTGCAGAGCCAGTGGCCCAGCCCTGCGGCCAGCCCCAGGCACCCGCTCAAGGCTGGCAGAGCCTGTGATACCAGTGGGTGACAGATAACAGCACTGCTCTGGGAGATACACAGGAGTCTGGGTCCCAGAAAAGCAGGAGCCAAAAGACCAGGGTTTTCCACAAATATTTCAAGAACTGGGAATACCAAATTTTGGCCACCTTTGAATATCGGGCATTCAAGGGGCACACTTCAGCACACGGCTTTTCCCTCCATCCTTCCCAATTGTTTCTAGTCCTAGTCATCAAGGGGATGGCTCCCAAGGGCAACCTCACAAGAACCGACTGCCAAAGCAGCTATCAAACTCTTCCAGAGGCTGCAAACCCAACAAACACCACACCCACCTCTGCCCACTCCACCCTCCTGGCCTGGCTTTTGCCACTGCTCAGCTTGACCAGCACAGATCTCACCACAAGGTCACAGCTCTCCCTCGAATCATTAAATATTAGAAACTGAAGTTGGAAGGAGCATTTTTCAGTGCAGTTGCAGGTTTAAACCCCTCCACAAGTCCGCACTCACTCGCAGCCTACAGCCCCCAACTCATCCAAGCCCAATGGTCTGCAGGGCCTCATAAAGCCTCTGTGATTGTGCCCCCCGGCACTCACAGCTGGGCTCTCTGTGCTCAGCTCATCCAGAATCGGGCAGGGATGTTTCCCACTGCCCTCCAAGGCAGTTTATCTCTGACTGCAGCCCCCAGGCTGTGAGCCAAGAGCCAGCCAGCCAACTGTCTCCCTTGGCAGGGACCTGAGAGCAAGCAGCACTCTCACCAGTTGCTGTGAGGATGAGCTCAGTCTCCCCTCCACGCTAAAAGCTCTGCTTGGAAAACTGCTGAGCTAGCAGAAACTGCCATTTCAGTTCTACCCATTTCCTGTTATTAGATAAAACAGTATCAGAGGGCTGAGCTCCTGCTACCCTGGGCTTCTGCCATGTTCCTGTTACAGCCACTGCCTTCAGCAGGTGAGTACTGGCACTTCTTAATTCCAACAGGAGCCAGGGCACAGCATGAATTATTTGTGGTAAGGCTGACCTATTTAACAGCAGAAAGACAGCATTCATTCAGGTCCAGGTCCCCCAGAGGCTGCTGGTGTCACTTTACCCACAGGACAATCCAACTTCATCACTATCTCTGTCCATCTCACTGGGAGCAGGGGTAGCTGTCCTAGGCTGGTCCTGCCATGCTCCCAGTGCTTCTGGAGCACAAGTGACACCTTCACATCCCTTCAGAGCAAACTCCTGGCTTCTGCTGACCACCTTTGATCAGTGTCTAGTGACCACCATAAACACATGCAGGAAGCAGAGCAGGGTGAACCCAGAGAGCCTCGAGACAGGGAGCAGTCCCTGTGACAGCTCTGCTTCAGGGCCACAGGATGCCAGCAGTGTTTGCAGGCTGCCAAGTTCTGCTCAGGATCCTTCCCTGCCCAGCTCCCGCTAAGCTCCTGCAGTCTCTAATCCTGGGTCCCATCCTCTGTGCGCAGGCCAAGGCAGCCTGTGAGGGGTATTTCACACCGAGGGGATGCTGACGTCTTGGTGATACATTTCTGTAAAGCAGCTCTGAGCCACAGATCTCCACCAGGCCTTTGAGGACCGTACCTTTGTCTGCCAGGGACAGCGTGCTGTTGAAGTACTGCTCCTCCACAGTCCATGCTGTGTCATTGATCTTGTTGGACACCCCACAGGATCCAATGCAGCTCACCTTGATGGCTGTGGAGAGACAGGACACGTGTCAGCACTGTGAGAAAGCAAAACCTCAGGTACAGGTCCTGTTCTGTGCAGGAGCAGTGCCTCAGAAAAACACACACAGGGTGGGAAAATGGAGCAGAGGAATCAGGTCATGCTTTCATTCCAAAAGCATGTTTTCCAGCACTCCCAGAACAACTGAGCACTCCCTGCTACCCCAGTGCTATTCCCAGATATTATCACCTTTGAAATCCTCAAGCTGTTTCCTTGCACTGTGGAAGCCCTTACCAGCTCTAACTGCAGCTCCCTGACAGGTAAACCTTGCTCTAGTTTTCCCCCAAATGAAGCAGTGTTCCCTCCCAGAACCTGCACCAGCCTTGGCACTCTGGCTGAGGGCTGAGGCCTTGGGTGTCCCTGTCTGGACAGGGATGAGCAGCCAAGGACTCTGCTGCCTCCCATCCCACCCCACAAGGAGCCAGGCATCCCACCGAGTGTCCCACCATCCCTGGGAGGAGAGGCATGTCTGGCACAAGCCCATTAACCAGCTGAACAAGGGGTTCAGACAGCCCTGTTTGAAGCAGCAGCAGAGAGCTGGACCCCCCAGTGCAGCCTGGACAAGCTCTCTGCTGCTTGAGTTCACAGCCCTGTCACCCTCAGAGGAGATTCCCAGCCCCGGGAGCCTGCTCCCAGCTCCTGGCATCAGTCTCAGCTTCAAATGCTTGCAGCAAAAGCACTTTGCCATTAACATTTCTCCTGCATCAGGACCTCCAAAATGTCCATACACATGTCCCCCTCTGTTAGAGACACAGGGCTCAGCAAAGCCACACAGCAAGGTCTGGAAGCATCAGAGGTGCCATCTGACCCTCCCAAAAGCAAGGACAGTAATTTGAGCCATGTTTGTGCCTTGCCTGGAGAAAGTCACCCCAGAGCTCAGCCTGCAGCGTGGCTCAGGAGAGCTACGTGGCTCTCGGAGGAGCTCCCCACAGACACTTTCAGTTAGTCTTGGTCAGTACTCAGCAGGTTGAAATTAGGTTCTGATGTCGACGCTGGACCACAGAGACAGACAAACGTGACAGACTGGCCTTGCTGCACATCTGCAGAGCTGCCCCCATGCAGGGAGGACACACACAGATCTATTTGTGGCACCAACAGAGCCTTCCAGGGCTGTCCCAACCTGAACATCTCCCACCTGAATCCCATCAGGTTTTGCAAGAGCTTAACCAGAGCCCACAGAACTCCCTTACAACATTTGCCAGGTGAATAGTTCTGCTGGCAGAAAGGTGACAGGATCCACCAGACAGACTCTTTGCCTGACTGACCCATCTGCTCCCCCGTATTCCATCCACAGGAAGCATCTCCCTGGGAAGCAGGTGGCCAGTTTGCCTTGGCTTAGGGGCTCTCCCTCTCCCCTCCACAAGTGTTCTCAGCCCTGTTGATATCAACACCTCCACCCATCTACCCATACACTGAGGGGCTGCATGTTATTGCTGCTTGCAACCACCTCAAACAGCTCTCCAGAGCACCTGCCTGGCCAGTGTGACCTTGTCTTCCACACTGACTCGAGACAGGGTGGAAAGAACCCCAAATCCAGCCCTCTCTGCAGGGGGAACACATAGTTCTTACCCCAGTCGTGGCAAGGGGAGTCATGCAGTCAGGTGGAATGAGCTCCTTGGGACTTAAAGTCTGTGATCCCACGAAGAAGAACAGCCCTCCCCCATCAGAGCTCCTGCCATACCCTCACAGCTGATCATGACTGTGAGATGAAGGGCCCCTTGCAGTCCAAGTGTTGTTATACACTCAAGGACAAAGGATAAGCAGCTCCAGATGCCAACTCTCATTAAGCAAACATCAACAGAGCAGCGAGGCTGACACATCCCTGGCTTGTTTGTGTCTGAGATGTGGTTCGGCATTTCCGAGGCAGGGGGAGAACAGGATAACATGGCCTGGGATGGGAACTCCCCCAGCACAGCACACAGCACACCTGAGCAGACACAGGTGTCCTCCCGAGGTGAACCATCCAGTGAACCCTCCCCACACCCCCAGGTGACATCCAATACTCTCTTTTGCCAGATGGCAGAGCCAAAGCCACGGAGGGGCCTCAGCATCAGGAGCAGGAAAGGTTTTAGCAGGATGGTGTCCTGGGTATCCACACACTGGTACCATGCTCCCACGTCGGACATACTGCCACATCTCTGGGCTCACAACAAGCCTGTCCCACTCTGAGTCAGCCCACACAACACAGATGCATCCAGTCAAATCAAGCCCAGACTCACCCGCTCCATTCCCACATTTTCACACAGAAGATGCGAGCAAGAAAAGCCCAACCACAAACTGGAGAACGCTCACATCCTTGAGGAGCACCAGCCCCTGAGCAGGCTCCCTCTCAGCCTCCCTGCACCACAGGAGTTTACAGATCACCACCATCTGTTCAACGCCCAGATAAGGGGCTGACAGACTCTGGTTGCAGCCCGATGCTGCACTGCAGTGCGAGGCTCTCCTGCTCCAGGGAGGCAGGTGGGTGGGAATGCTCAGGAACACACGCTGTGGCCCAGCTCCCTTCCCACAGCAGGCAGGCTCGGCAAGCAAAGGCAGTGGGTTTGCAGTGTGACACCCAGAGCCAGCCCATGGCTGGTGGGCCCTGCTGCCATGGTTCAGCACTAGGGCCGAGGTCAGACCGTGCCCAAAAGTATCCTTGCAGTTTGCTAAGGAGTTTTCCAGCGCAGGAGTTGTCAGCTCCCAGGCTTCCCAACTAACCACTGACATCCCAAACCAGCATGGTCACAGCCAGTCTGTGCCTAGAGAGGAGGGATAGTCCCTGGAGAGCTCCGAGGGGTTCCAGTCCTTCAGCCCCACCAAGCCCTCTCCAGCCACATTCCCTGACCATCACACACCCTGGGGCTGCCATTCCAGCCCCAAGGGACAGAAAGCAGCATTTCCAGCTGAAAAGTTCGAAGGAATTTCACTCTCCCCTTCCCTCTACACTCCTCAAAGTTCGCAGTGTCTCCTCACCAGGCACACCAAGTCACCAGATGTAGGACAAGCCTTGGAGCAGTTGAGGGGGCAGAGATTTGTTATGGAGCATCTTCTCCATCCTGCTCCAGACACATGAGCTCCCCCCACCCCACTGGGCAAGAAATGGGGTGGACAATAGCTCTGAGCTATTTCCCCACAGCTGACAGTGTGGCTGGACATAGGGATTGCATATCCCTGGCTCCTAGAGGAGCCCAGCAGATCCCCAGGCCCCCACAGGGTGGGTGATGCTGGGGGCAGCAGGTCCAGGACCCCCAGAGAGCCCCCCCAATTTCACCCCCAGAACAGGAAAGCCTGGCAGCTACAGCGTCGGGTCACTTGTGAGGTTTCCAAGGTGCCTGGTTCAACAGATCAAACAATTTATCTCACTCCTAACCAGGTTTTGAAACAGTGAACCATGAAATCAGCCTCTGCATGAGCATCCCATGGGCAGAGGGAGAGACTGGGGACTTGCCTGGTTCTCTCCTGTCCAGGCTCCTGCCCACAAGCAGGAGGAGGGACAGGGATGTGTGACAGGCACAGCTCGGTTCTGGGGGCAGGTGGAACCTAAAAATGGCATTGTCAGGACAGACCTGGCAAAACCAGCACCGTCAGAGCTGCTGCAACAGAGCCACCTGAGCACAGAGCTCGTCAGCCTGCCTGTCAGGAAGCAAAATGCAGTCTGATCCTTTCCAAGGAAATCTTGGAACTGCCAGGCTGCAGACAGAGGAAATAAGAAGAGTTTCTGCGTCAGAGTAGGCCAGTTCCAGTTATTAGAAACCCATTAAAAACGCCTCTGGAATCCAGTGCTACCAGTGGCCCCAGTCACCTCCCTCCTGCTCCCGGTTCACCCAGGCTGATTTGAATAAATACAGGAAAAAAACAAAGTCCAAAAAATGTAAGGGGAGTGGAAGGGGGAGGCAGAGAGCAGCAAGGAGAGAAGAAATGAATGATGAAGCCATGCAGAAGGCAGGAGCCCTTCACCCCCGCAGTCCCTTGGGGATTCAGGGAAGCGGGCAGCTCCGCATCCAGCCACACACATCTTTAGCAACGCGCTGCAGCAAGCGCCAAATGCTGGAAATAAAAGGAGACAGCTCAGCCATATCCATCTCTGCACAAAGTATAAATAGAGATGCCAGGAGCTGGGCACGTCTGCCTTCTTCCAAGGTGATTTAAGGAGAGCAGCCATAGACTTCAAACTGCTTTTTCTCCTGACCCAGAGAGCTGCCTTCCTCGGGGGAGCTGGCGTGGCATCTTGGACATGAGGAAAGCACAGGACACGCATCCCCTCCTCTGCCAGGGGCAGGTAGTGTGTGCACATCCCTGCTTCGAAATCCAGCCACGTGCTGAGCAAGCAGAGGCTCACTGGCCACCCTGAACTCGGCTCCAGTCCCAAGTGAACGCCTCTGACTTCAAGTCCCACCTATGTCACACACCTGCCACAACAGGTACGGGCAGAGGGGGAGGGAAGGAGGTGCTGCATCTTGGGTCAGTTTGGGTTTTCCAGGCTGGGCAGGGGAAGCAGCAAAACCAGTTCACAGAATCACAGAATACCCTGAGTTGGAAGGGTCCCACCAGGATCACCCAGTCCAGCTCCTGGCCCTGCACAGACATCCCAACAACCCCACCCTGGGCATCCCTGGCAGCGCTGTCCAAGCCCTCCTGGAGCTCTGGCAGCCTCGGGGCTGTGCCCATTCCCTGGGGAGCCTGGGCAGTGCCCAGCACCCTCTGGGGGAAGAGCCTTTCCCTGATCTCCAGCCTGAGCCTGCCCTGACACAACCTGACACAGTTGGAGGTGGTGGCTGTTGCAGTTGGCAGCAGTTGAGGCGGGACAAATTGACCATCCCAGCATTCCCTGTCCTCTGCAAGGACGGACCAAGAGCTGGCAACCGAGCTCTGAAGTGGCACTTACAAACAGCCCTGGGATTTTGCCAGCTGAAGCTTACCCGGGTCACCACGTGGCCTCAGCTGTGTCTGCTGGACCCAGAGGCTCCAGCCAGCCGTCACTGCTGCAGGGAAGGAGGGGCCCACCCTGGGATGAGATGGATGGCAGAGCCACTGTGTGCCTGCAGTGACCCCACACAGCACAAGGGACCAGGGCACGCTTTAGTGATGGAATCAGAGGGCACCCAGGACTGAGATGCCCTTTGGAAGACTCATGCACACCTGGATGCAGCTAACAAGGGAGCAGGGGAAGAGAAAGTGCTGTGGGAGCTGTGGGAGTCAAGTGAGTCTGCATCAGAGAAGTCTCCATTTCATGGAAACCAGCCACGGGAAGCCAGAGCCCCCTTCCCCCATCCCCCTCCATCAGAGCCGTGGCAGACAGCGATCACTGCATTTTAACTGATTCCCTCAAGCTGCCGTCAGAGACCCAGGGACTCACAGCATCCATGAGCTGGGAATGAGCCATTTTCCACCCCAGGGGCCACAGGCAGCCCTGGGAGAAGGGAGTGAAGGATCCCCCTGACCCCAACCCCTCCCCAAAGCATGGTAGGAGGGACCTGTCCTTGACAGAAGAATGGGCAGCAGGAGGTCACCTCAACACACAGCACCACAGCTCCACATTGGAGTGACACCTCTGGGTTCAGCAAAGATCACGAGTTTGGGTACACCCTGAGATCCTCCAGCCCTGGATCTGTATGAAGATGAAGGGTTTGAGGTTCCCCGCGCTGCCAGCAAAGCAGGACCAGATAGTGCTGGGAAAACGGAAAGCCTGGGAGAGAGCAAGACCCACAGGCAGAGCAGGTTACTCTCAGTTTGTAGAGACTGGGTAATTCCTAGAAAAGTTCCATGAAAGGTGGACACCGAGGGAGCTGAGACAGCAGAGAGGGGCAGGATGAGGTTTTTCTACTGATGGCCTTTACACAGAAACACACCCAAACAGCTTCAGACAGAAAGGGCTGAGCAGGAAGGCTGGAAACTCATGAGATACACAACTCTCTCGTGCATGAATATATTGAGACACTACTAATTAAACCAACAGCTCCTAATTAAATCTCAGCTGTCCCCATCCTTCTGGGTCCATCCTGTCAGTTCTTGAGACACAAATAGTCTTGAGCATTTCACAAGCCAGTGAGGCAAGAGCAGAGCTTACAACAAGTGCAGGAGGCAGCAGCGGGTTTGGCACAAGGTTAAGGATTGTCTGCAGAGGTTTGGGAGGCAGCAGCAGGTTTGGCACAAGGTTAAGGATTGTCTGCAGAGGTTTGGGAGGCAGCAGCAGGTTTGGCACAAGGTTAGGGATTTTCTGCAGAGGTTTTTATCTTCTTCCTTCACAAGAGCCCAGCACAGGGGCAGGAAAGGGATCTGGCCTCTAACGTGGAAGGAGAGGAGTTGTCTAGAAGAGTCATCTATGCTTTCCATCTCAACTCAAATCCAAGCCTGTAGCCAGGCCCTGGGAGGTGACTTGTCTGGAGCTGACACACAGGGAGCAGCACCTCCCACAGCACCAGCAGCCTGCAGCTCATGGAGGACTTGGCTGCTGCTCCCCATGACCCAGGGGGACATCCCACAACCTGCCAGCCATCACACAGCTCACACCCAGCTCAGCTCTCTGCTCAGAGGCTCAGACAGGCTCCCAGTGAAATCCAGAGTGGCTGCTGTGTCTGACCCCTCTCTGTCCCCGTGCTGGTGGCGATGCTCCTGCCACGCACAAGCGCAGCTGCAGCCCCTCTGCAGCAGCACGAGCTTTAGCCCCCAGGAGCAAGAGCAAGCTCTGCTGCTCAGCCATTCCTTCCCCAGGCACTTGCCCTCTGCACCCTGCAAGGGGTTAGGCCAGCCAAACCCCTCACAGCAATGCAAGGGACAGTCCCTCCCTTCCCGACCTTCCAGTGAGCTAATTTCCAGCTCTGCAAATCCAAGCTCAGCAAACGCCGTCCCAAGAGCCAGCAGTGCCTGTTGCCCTGGCTGTGGTAACAGGGTTGTACGTGTCCACTGCCAGGCTGAGGCAGGAGGGCCCACCTGGATGTTCCACACAACCTGCAGGAAGCCCAGACCCTCCAAAAGCAGCCCCACACTGTAGGAGGGCTGGAGCAGCTCCTCAAGACAGCCTGGAAAAACTCCACCTGTAGCAACCCCAGGGGAGTGACAGCTCTGCCACAGGGGCAAAGTGACCCACAGCCATTATTTCAGCTACGCACGAGTTATTTTAGCCAGAGTCCAGCCCAGCATGAGGAGGGGCAGCGAGTATGGACACACAAGGATGTCCTCATTCCAGCAATGCAGAAGTCTCCAAAGGGAGGCTGGGCAGGTGTGTGCATGCAGAAAAGCAGAACAAATCCTGTCTGAGTCCTTTCCCAGGCAGGTGAGTCCTCCCCCTCTTGCAAGCAATTTCTTCCATCAGGCTGAGAGCAACAGGGAAACCTACATTTTCCAGCTCCTCCCCAAAACCAAGGGTCAATGTACATCCTGAGAGAAGAAAGCCAGTTCCTGGGCTCCTGTTTAGAACAAACTCCTGCTCAAACTGAAGGCTTTTCCTCCCTTGTGGAGCCGACAGGTTTATTTATAGCATCACAGCGCTTTATCAGCACGCTGGCTGCCCTCGGAGGAAGGGGGTCATCTCGAACATCTGGAATTAAATCCTCAGCTGAGTACACTTAACAAGCCTGGCTCTGCACATGTCAGCCTGCCGGGGGAAAGCTCACCAGTGAACAAGGCCACACGGGAGGGGGGTGAACACGTGCCACAAAGTCTGGGCCTTGGATCTGCCAGAGGCAGCTCCTTAGCAACAGGCATGAAACACCACAGCACCTGCACACAGGGCCTGACCCAGGGGCTTCACCCCACCCAGCCCCTCACCCCGGTCCCATCGTGCTACTGCTGCTACAACCACCTCACTGCTCCCCAGACATGCTCCAGAAGGGCATGCTGGGGTGATCCTTTCTCCAAAACTGCCTCTTGCAAAACCAGGACAGGTTTGGGATTTTTTTAAGCTTCAGACTGATGTAGGCCCCAGTGCTGAGCCACACAGTCAGCCTGGGAAGAGGTGGGGAGGAGTGGGCTTGCTCTTTGCTCTGCTCGAGAGCCCACAAGGGCAGAGGTGGCTGTACCATAACAGCCAGGCAGAGCAGAGCCTGTGGATGTGTCCTGGCAGTGTCTCAGACCAGTTTTGGGAGCCCAAGCTCTTGCCCCATCCTAAACAGGTGGCACAGTCCAGCAGAGCAGTTCCACACATTCCCTGCTGCGACACACGGGACCAGAGGTCAGCGATGCCATTCCTTGGGTCCTCCTGCAAGGAGAGCAACTGTGCCCCACCCCAGCATGCTGAGGGACCATCCTCTTCTTCCCAGGCCATGCTGGCAGCCACAGGCACCCCTGAGCGCTGGGAACAGCCAGATCAAGCAGCAGAGAGGCACTAATTGGCAGAGAGAGGCAGATCTCACAGCTCCCCAGGAATATCTCCATGCCAGCCACCCACCTGAGCCACACTGCCAGCACGCACAGCCTCCTCCTCTCCCAGCATCCATTCCTCCAAGTATTGGAGGGGAAAAGCAGAGAGGTTGCAGAGGAGCAGAAGGATGGAGGAAAGATGGAGGCAGCATTTCATGTGGAGCTTCAGCCGCTCCTGGGTGTGAAGGCAACTTTCAGTCTCAAAAACTTTCTTTCCTTTTTGCTACTCTGCACAGAAATTCAGACTGGGAAACTGTGACCTGTCTGCAGACTGCAGTGCCTGCCCTCCTCCTAGAACTGCATTTGAGGCTCACTTAGGTTTACCCCATCCATGACGAAGCAGCCCCTGTTGCTCTCAGATGGGATGGACCGGGATGGGACCAAGCTCCAGGCAGGGCCTGAAGCTGCCAGCCTGGCACAGGAACATCTCATATTTAGGATCTCAGCAGGGTCTAGAAAAGTTTTACTCATGATCCCCTGCACAAGACAGATTTATTTTAATAAATTTAAGGTGGATTTAATTCACTTCATCCTTCTCAGGGGACCTGGGTAACAAGCTGGATTTTGTGAGCCCTGAATTTAGGCAAACTATGCTCTTCAAAGCAAAACAAGGCTGTACATACACAAGCAGTCAGGGCATCTTAATGTTCAGCACTTGGCCCCTAGAGCAGCCCTGTGGGGAGGGAATTCAAGTCCCAGATGCCCAACACGCAGCCAGACAAGTGCAACAGAATCAGCAGCTCACCCTGGCTCACAGGAATGCTGATGGATGCCAGGACCTGCCAGCACTCAACACTTCAGCCAGCCAGGGACCACAGCCACCCTTCCTCAGGCTGAGCAGTGCTAAAACAGAAGTGAGGAATCTCTTTTTTTATAGCTTGCCCAAAGCGAAATAGGTTTCCACCCAGCACTTAACACTACTTTAGGCCAGAGGAGTTAAGATATTCTGGTACAATTGACTTGGCTGTCTAAAAATGGAAGAACCGGGCAAGAAACTCCACCTCAACCTACCACAGAGCACTGCAGGTCCCAGGGGAATGTGCTGGATGCTGGCGTAAGAAAACACGCCTTTAAACTCATTAACAAACTCAATTGTTCTTTCCCAGCAAGTGCAAAGCCTGGCACCTTCTCCCACCTGGCAGAACAAGCTGCGATTCCCGTGGAAAAGGAGCAGCCAGGGAGGCTGAGCTCTCTGATGTCCTGGGAACACACCTCTGTGTGCGACCACCGCCAGCCCTGCTCCACTCTTCCCACACCCCGGAGCAGGTTTGACGAGCTCTTTCCCCAGCCAGCCCCTCTGCCCCCGCCGCAGGAGCATCACCCTCCACACTGGGTGCAAAAGGCACTGCAGAAGATAAACAGCCGACTGATCAGGTTTCCCTACTCACCACAAAGAGGTTGATTCACCAGAGCCTACTCCCTTTTCAGACTCTTTCTAAATAAAGGCTTCAAAGACTTCTGGAAATTCATGCTTAACAGGCTTACTGTAATACCAGAGCACCAGGGCTCCTGTGGGCCAGATTCTGCTGTGGGACTGAGTCACGCTCATTTTCTTCTGAGACTCTCAGGTAGCCTTTCCTAAGAGGTAAGGCTGCAAATCCTGTTGGCTGCTGCTCATTTTGGCAGACCCTTACTGCCACCCTCGACACAGCCAGACACAGCTCTCCTGGCCTCAGCAACAGACAGCCCTGCAGATGTACAGTTCAGGAGAGATGACACTTCTCCATCCCCTCCTGGGGCTCAAGGGATGCTCCTGAGCACAAATTCCCCACAACCACTCTCCAGAGGAGGAGCACGTGCAAAGCCAGCCCAGCACCTGGTGGGACAGGAGGTCTGTCATAGGCTGGACACCCCTGGGGCTGCAAGGACTCAGCACAGACAATATTGTCACAACCCGACGTCCTGAGCGAGCCTCTGCCTCCGTGGCAGGAGAAGGACTAAAGCAGCACACTCAGGACTGCTCAGCCATCCTGGGAACAGGAGTTTTGGTGTGAGGGGTTGGAGCCCACTTGCAGGGAGAGGAGGCAGGAGCATGGAGTCAGGCAACCACGTGGAACCACACCAGGGTGCGTCCTCCTGCCGCTCCAGGTACTGACCTCGCAACTCAGCACTCAGAACTGCTGAGACACCTCCAAATGATTTAGTGCTGCTGCAGCTCCCAAGCACGAGCCTGAAGCCAGCTCCCCTCCTCCTAGAAGGGGAGGTTTCAAGGGCTTTTTCCTGAAGAGCTTTATTTACAAGCAGTAAAGCAAGCCTGCATTTAGTGCCTCCTCATCCTGGCCAGGTACCAGTGCGGGCAGGTTCTCCTTGGGGAGGCAGGAAGGCACAGGATGGGATGGGAGATCCCAGCCTCACCTGCTTCCTGCTAGAGATCCCAGCATGGGATGGGAGATGCCAGCCTCACCTGCTCCCTGCTAGAGATCCCAGCATGGGATGGGAGATCCCAGCCTCACCTGCTCCCAGCTGAAGAATCCCCACTTCACAGGGAGATCCCAGCCTCACCTGCTCCCAGCTGAAGAATCCCCACGTCACACTGAGCTCTTGTGCGCTGCTTTCGCACATCTCAGTTGTCAAGAAATCTCCCAACCCCAGCATCTTCAAAGAAAACAGCCAGAATCCACTTCACTAAGCATAAGAGCTGCTCCTATGATTTCCTTTGATGCCATTCAACGCAAGCAGCTGGATTCTCTATTTATAGCAAGATCATCATTTTGGGAAGATGACTTATGTTCTTGTTACTACCAGAGCACCAGATACATAACAAATCCTTGCTGTGCTGGGCGTGCTACAAGTTGGTAAGACAGTCCTCGTGGTCAGGCTGGGCTCCTCAGAGATCCTAGCAGACAGAAAAGGAACATCTGGGACCTGAGCTGAACCTCTGGCCCTGACATTCAGACCCCTGCTGATACTCCCCATCGAGAAGGCTCCAATTCCTACCCATACACCGAGCTTTCCTCCCTGGAGCCTGCCTTCGAGGCAGTTTTATCCCACTCTTATTGCAGGGAATATTTGGGATTCAGGAGGGTGTGTTTGGGAGGGATAAACAGTGAACTGCTGCAGCATTGTTACCTCTGGTCTGAGCTGCCCGAGCCAGAACGACTGTCAGAGAGCACAGTTGTCAGCAAGAACAAAGGAGTGGAAGTCATAAGCATTAGTGCTCCAGAAATGATTCATGCTTCTTGGAAACAGCTTTTGCTGCAAATATCTGACAAACTCCAGTTTTTAACGAAGATTAAGGTGCTCAGAGATCAGGGTGTTTTAAAACTAGTTCTCCAAATAATTCCAGCTTGGCACTAGCTTGCCACCCTCATCTTGTCGAAGGGGTCAAAAGCAGCTCCATGTTTACCTTAGGACAGCCCATATCCTCTCCACTGCCATCATCCGGCATCTCAAGATCCCAATACACCTGAGGGAATTTACTCAAGCCATGCAATTCAAACCCATGGCATTGGCCACCCATCTGCAGGGACAATACCCAGCCACAGGTACCCACGCTGTGGTAAAAGGCCTCTACCCACAAACTTAGCCAGGGCAAAACACCTCATTCCCACCCGACTTGTGCACCCCATTGCCTACTTTTTATTTGCCATCAGAGAGAGTTGGGAATGTGGATTTGCTGTTTAAAAGCCATTACAAGCAGACAGAAGCCTGAACACCTTTGGGGTATGGATCCATTTCATCTCTGCTTCAGATCCTGAACACAACCCAGGGACTCTGAACACACACAGGCACAACTGTTCACAAGGCATAAAATCCACTGACTGGCAACAGTCTGGTCCTTTGCTCATTTTCTCCTCTTCTAAGCACTTTGCATTTCTCCACGAGAGATTTGAAGAGTGACAGATTTTAAGAGCAGCACAAAGAGGCAATTACCTTCCACAGCAATTCCTGCTGCCAGACTCCAGAGGTCACACCAGTAGCCTAAAGCCTGTACGTTGGATATCTCAGTGTCCTGGGTTGCAGTGTATTCCATTACCATCTTCATGAGCTGCTGAAACCAGGTGCAGCAATGTTCCCTGCCTCCTCCCTCTGGACTATCTCCTGTTAATGGGCCCATCAGTGCCTTGCCTCATGACTCACCATCCCATTGTGAGATGCTCCACCCAGGGGGAAGGAGCCAAGCATTCCCACCTGGATAGAACCTGGGGTTTGGAACAGCACAGGCAGCCTTTTCCACTGGATTCCCAGAGGAAGACCAGAGCCTTCTACAGGATCACTGCTTCAACAAAACCATCCCTCCAGGACTGCAGCCACCGTTTCATCGGACTGCTACCAACCCCCTGACCATCAGGGGGTTGGTATTTTTTTTTTGTACTATTACATTTATTTTATTTTTCCTATNTTTGTACTATTACATTTATTTTATTTTTCCTATTAAATTGTATTTCTGACTTGGAGTCTCTCACTAGTCTGCTTTCAAACTAGTACACTCAGCAATCAGCCCTCAGGAAAAGAGGCACCAAACCAAAGCCCAGCCCCTGCCATGTCTGCCAGGCCATTTCAGGACTAGCTGCCCTGAACAGAAGGAAAATACCTTCCCCAATGCCTGGCAGAGCACCTTTCTCTATGCTTTGGCACAGGTCAGGTCTGCAGCAGCCCTGCAGCACAACCCAACCACCTCACTTCCTTCTCTTGGAAGGGCCTGAGCATCCCCTCTCCACACAGCAGAGGATGATCCACATGTCCATCCTCCTCTTACTGGCCATGAGAGCCTCTAGCAAGACTTCACCAAGTCAAGTGACAGCTCTGTGTCTTCTACACACCTACTTCTTCCCTGGGGATGACTTCCAGCACAAAGTATTCCGCAACACGGTCCGAGAGGAGCACACCCATCCATGCGCCCCCCTGGCTGGTCCTCCTCTCCCAACACAGCCTGGGATAGGGAGCTGCATCGGGAGGAGAGGGATGGAAACCTACAGCCAGGCAGCCTCCCCATCGCCTGCCTGACTCCAGCCCTGAAAGACAAGCTACATCTCTGACAGCTCTGCGCTGCTCCAGGGAAGGAATAAGCACTCACACCCCGTTTGTCACACTTGGAAGCAAATCAGACAGACAGAACTCCACTCCACTTGTCCTCCCATTTTGTTAAACAAGGGATGGGAGGCTGTGGCATGTCTCCTTGCCAAGGAAAGCAGCAAATGGTTTTTCAGCAGAGCACAAGTGGTGTGCGGGCGGGGGGAGCGGCGGAGAGCGGCTCACTGCAGCGACAAGAGACACAAACCCATCTCGTGATTAGTTATTGACTCCAGAGGAGTTGGAGCTCTAGCAGCAAGCCAGCCAGGAGAGCAAAAATCCCTCTTTTGTTCCCCAGCCTCAGACAGACTTGGCCACACAGCTCCCCGCTGTCTCACTTCACACAGTGAGAAAAGAAAGTTAATCCAGCTCCCCTCCAGCAGGAGCCATCCAGCCTGCGGGAGCGATGCTGCAGAGTCATCCACGAGCATTCCTGTGCAGCAGTGCCAGCCTCGCCTCATCCTGGCACCCAGTGCTGCTGGTGGACACCAGACAGCTCAAGGACCTCATGGGATATTGCCAGGATCACCAGGGACAGTGATGGAGCTGCTCCTGCCCTCCAAACCCCCAGGCCTTGCTCAGCTCCATGGGCCACGCTCCCTTCCCACACTGCACCCCAAAGCAGGGACCAGCCATAGGGTCCCTGCTGCCCCGATGACGGGCAGGTGACCTGTGCTGCCAGCACAGGGATTTCCAATCCTCCTTTACAGACAAACTCTGACTCAGGAGAGAGCCAGACCACTATGCAGGGACTGAATCTACCTTTTCCCTGGCGCTTTCCCAAGCCACTGCCTTCCTGCAGGAACAATGTTCTCCACTGTATCAGAGGTCAAGTGGTAGGAGAATCATGGCCAACAGAGTCCTTTGGTGACATCCCTTCCACTCAGGAAGGGCACAGGTTACACACACGTCAGAACCACCAAACCCAAACTTCTCCCTACTGCCCTTCTAGGGAACAGAAAGTACCTTTTACTTTGGACACATGACTCAGGCTTCCAGTGCCGTGCTCTCCAACCCCCTTCACCACCAGCTTTCTCTGTTCTCCATATGAGAAGTGAGAATATTTACTACATTTAAGATCAGAGAAGAAAATTATGATTTATGGGCTCTCTGCAGAAATGGGAATTATGTATCTGTATTTCCAGAGCATGAACAGACACAGGTACTTGTGTCCGGAGCTTTGTAGTTCAAGGGAGTGATTTTAAAGTCAAGTCATCCCTGCATAAACCTGGACAGCCAAATAACAGAGTGAAGAATAGCAAAGTGCTGAAATCTGTTCCGGAAAGCACTTGCTGTTTTTCTATACTCTCAGTGACCTGGCAGAGAGGGCTGTTATTTCAACATTATGCTTGCTGGAGCCTCGCTGAATGGCAGGCAGGACCGAAAAAATCCACATGGCCCCTGGAAGCCACAGAGTTGAGAGGAAAAGTGCTCCAGCATCTCCAGGCAGCACAAACCTTTGTTCCCACACACTCCTGCCGGCAACCAGGACTGCCTGCCCTGCTCCAAATGATCTGGCTTCCCTCCTCCCTCCCCCCAAATTAACTCCATCTCCAGCTGTCCCTGCGCAAGCTTCCTGTAAGATTAATTATTCTTTGTACACACACGTTTGATGATTTACCCAGCAAGCCAGGCACAATGATTAGGAATTCTCCATTTCCATCAGTGCTCTCCCCAGAGGCTCAAAAGTTTTCTGGGAAGGTCCTTCACCCTGGCACAGGAAGAAGTGTGGCTCCTCAGAAGGTCCACGTGGGTCACCAAGAACCAGTCAGTATTTGTGATGCTGCTGCAAGGTCAGCTGAAGATGATGTGCTCCTGAACAGCCCTCATTGCTACTCAGCAGGGCTGGCACTGACGCCAGCGTTAAGTGGGAACATTTATGATCCCAAAAGGTGTGTCCCCAGCTACGCTGTCCTATGATCCAAGATTTCTCGTGTGTTTAGCAAGGCACAGCGAGCTCTGTTTAGCTGCACTGTCACCTTTCAGGAGGCGTAATTTTCAAGAGCCAGAAGTTACTGTGTGAGGAGTCACCTGCAGGCTGGTTCCGGCTGTGATCTCACACACCACAGCAGCAAGAAGTCACCGCACCGGACTCGCCTGGCTCAGGAAATGGAAAGCACCAAACCGTCGTGCTGTGGGCCAGACCTGCCAGGGGTGAGGACTTTGTGTCTTCTCCTGGAAGCAGTTTATTAGTCTGGAAAGTCACAGTTGGCCACAGAAGGTGTGTGTGGGGGTATATACAATGTAGAATGAGTTGATGCCACTCAGCTCTCCCCACAGCCCAGCAGAAAGCCAGAGCATGTCAGGTTGTCCCATCCAGTGCTGAGCCCAAGGAGCTCAACAGGGCTCACAAGTCCCTTTAAGATCTCTTTCAGCAGGTAACCTGCTGTTACACCAGAAGGACGTTTCCGTAGCTACATGAGCCTCTTCCTCTGAAAGGTGAGACATTTCCTTCATCCAGAAAAAAGGAGAGGTTGCCCAAGAGATCACCAGGCAAGTGTGGAGGGTTTTAATACCAGAGACCATAAGATACAAAGCAGGAGGGAGAACACACAGCAAAGAGACACCTTGTGCTAGGCAGGAGTTGGTTTCACATCCAAATGTGACTTAACTGGGTGAGTTCAGACACCAGTAATGTAAAGTTTCTACCCCAGCTCATGAAGCCACTGTACAGGAAACTCAGCCTACAAGAGCTTCGCAGGTGACCTCAGCACAGCAGAAGAAACAACCACATGGAGCCCACCTCATATTTTGGCTTGATGCTCCTGCCAGCTTTCCTAGAGCTCAGCTGCCCCAGCTCTTACCAAAATCCCTGCACTAGCACCAAACAGCAGATCCCACAGTGAAACCCCTCCTGAGTTCAGGACCTGTACTTAGCACCAGACCCTGATGCTTCTCAGAATCAAAGCAATCAGGAAGCAGAAAGAAAGTCTAGAACAAAGAGGCGCCTTCCTCCTTCCCTACAACAACACCAGGAAGCAAAGGAGAGCTGGTGTAGAGCAGAACCTGGCAGGTCCTCTCCAAATGGGAGTCGCAGAGGCAGCAGCAAGGTGTAGCCGTGGCCAGCTGGCAGCACAAGGAGCCAGCACACCAAACCCTCTAAGGCCAAACTCTTGTCCCTCCCAAGAAGCACCTTCAGGAATGGATGGAAGTTAACGGGATGGGCCGAGGAAGAAAGTCAGCCAGACTTCATTAAGAACATCTTTGCTGGAAGAAGTGCATCTGGGAGTACTCTCCAAGGAGATAAACTCTGGATCTGCAACTGTTTTGCTCTGACAGGAGTTAAATAGGCTGCAAGTTTGCACTTGTCCTAGATACTTTTTTTTCCACAAGAAGCTTCCAAAAAGCTATTGCAGACAACTGGGAGAGGTGCTCGCAAAAGCAAGACACAGGCAAGCATAGGCACCATCATCCAGGCTGACAGCTCTTGAACAGAGACTTCACATTTTACATTACTTGGTCTTTTTTTCCCCACCAATAATTTGTTACAAAGGACGCAGCATGCACACACGAGAAGCAAGCAAGACCTCAGGGAAAACAGCAAATCGGTTCACATTTCCACAGCACTGAGCACAAAGCTGACTTGCAAATGCGAATGACTTCTCTAAGGCGGGGGAGGAAGCTCCCGGTTCGGATGATGCGAGCCCAGCAGCTCATTTCCCTGCAGCCCAGCCCCATCCCTCTGTCCTGACGGACAGAGCCCGCCACGAGCATGGCCCGAGCCTCGCGTGGAGCAACAACCACCCCGTACCCCAACACCTCCTGCTCCAGACCGCCGCTGCCCAGCGGGCACTCTCTCCTCTAGCACACACAGGACCTCGTACACAGCCTGGACATCACCCAGACTAGGACAGCCACAACTCAAACGCCCGAGTTCACTGGAGATGTTACAACACGGCTGCTCGCTGCGTACGGTGCCTGCGAGCCGGTGGGTGGGTACCGCTCCTGCCAGGACACAGCATCGCCCACCGCCTGCCTCCTGCCGGGGCAGGGCTGCTGCCCACCGGGACACGACATCGCCCACCTCCTCCCATCGCCCTGCCCTAGCACATTCGGGCTCCGTCCGACCCAGGGGCACCAGGTTCGCGGGCGATGCCAGGGCGATGCCGGCAGCCCCGGGAAGCCGCAGGGCTCCGGGAGAGCAGAACGAGGCGGCCGAGCTCCTCCGCCACCTCCCGCTGCCTGGGCACCCGCCAGCTCCGAAGGCTGCTGTGGCACAGCCCCGCGCTGGGTTGTTTTGGGAAGGGGGTGGGGAGGGTGTTTGCTTATTTATGGGATAGGAGCAAAAAGTAAGAGGAGGAAGCGGAGGAGGAAATAATCCAGCAGGTTGCTCCCATCGGCCCCTCCCGGCCGCCGCATGGCAGCAGGGGCAGCAGCTATGGGGCAGCCCCGGAGCCGCCGGTCCCCAGAGCCGGGGAAGGGAACTCGGCTGCTCCCCGGCACCATCCCCACGGCGCCTGGCGGGCCAGGGCAGCCCGTGAACCCCTCCCAAGACATCCGCACCGCCGTGTGGCCCCGCGGGCTGCGGGCACGGCACGGCAGGGCACGGCAGGCCGCGGGCTCACCTCGGTACTGCAGCGAGCCCGAGAGCCGCACGGTGACGGTGCCGGCCAGCGGCTCGCCGGGGCTGTAGACGACGCGGCTGTCGCCCAGGTGGATCTCGAAGAGCTGCACCTTCCCCATGGCCGCGCCGGCCCGTCCGCTCCGCTGCGCTCGCCGGCTCCGCTCGTACCTGCGGCCCGCGCTGTGCCTTCCCCGGCGGGCG
>VZRQ01005225.1:158975-218777 GCA_013397975.1 Machaerirhynchus nigripectus | reverse complement strand
AAATTTTTGGCACCAACATCTAACCTCGTTTGGTTTTACTCTCGTTTTTGGGACTATTTTGAACCTTCACTAAGTTCTTTCAGGTTTAGGCACAGAGACTTAGTTTTCTTTAAATCGGATCATAACACGTCTCTCGCTGCTGGCTGCATGGTGCTGTTTTCCCGGTTTGGCACAAGCCGTGACAGCGGTATTGAAGGGCCCGCTGGCCCTGCGCCGGCTGCGCCAGCTGCAGAGACTTGCGCCACGCAGTCCCAGCTGCACGGCTGCTCACAGCTGTTCTCGGCTGCTTGCAGCTCTGGGGTGGCCACTCCCAGCGGCCTGGCCTTGGCCACCGCACCTAGGGGCCCCAGCGGCCCACTCCAGGAGGAGGCCCGGGGGCCCACCACCTTGCCACCCCTCGGCGGGGAAGCAGGAAAAGGAAGCTTCTCGTGGTCTCTTCTTTCTTAAATATGTACATCACAAGGGTGTTTCCAGCATGTTCAATTGGCCTAGCAACCTGCTCATCAGCTATTTGGCTCTGTGCCGGTCACAGAAGGTTCGAGCAGCTGGTTTTTTCTTCTGTCCCTACAAACCAAGTGTTCTAAACTGCTAAACTACCACAACTGGTAAAAGATTTTCTGGAAAAGGAAAGTGGTTAGGAAAGAACATAGATTTCAGAATCCTTAAGTGCCTTCCCTTTTAATGTCTTACTGCTTAGAGACTGAATACCTGCATCATCCAGAAATGTAGGCAATGAAAATCTTGTGATTAACATGAATGCTTTTGCCACCACAGGCATTTCATATCATCTGATACGTAAAACTTATTTCCATACTCAGTCTTCTGTGGTGCTCAGCATCTGCCTTGCTCATGAGTACACTGGGACTTTACACAGTGACATGTAAACATGTAAAAATTACAACATTTTTAAAAACATGTGTTTTACTGCCTGAACAGTGTTGTGTCAGTAGAACATGGATAGATGCATGTCCTACAGGCAAAGTCAGTCACCCACTTAACATCAATGGTCTAAGGGCTCTCCACTACTAATCATTGGGTGTGATTTATAGCTACCTGCACTATGCAGTAAAACAACTATCTTGCCTCCTAGAACTACAATGAAAAGGGTCTATTAGCCTAGTCCTTGAATTTTTAGACAGTTGCATTTAAAGAAATACCACTGTTAACTTTCATGATCATTGACATTCAATACCCTTTTTTTCCTTTTTTGAACAACATGGACATTTTTGAGGAAATAGACAAAATTGTTTCTGACCTGCAGGTTGTGGGTTGTTATTAAAAAAGGCCGGCATTCTTCAAAATACTCTTTTTTAAATTCAATGACTGAAGTTACTTGTTTTAAATATTAAGACTAAGGTCTTTGTGTTTGTATGGTGTGAATTTTAAAGAAAAATCAATAAAATATCTAGTGGCTCTGCAATGTTTTAACAGCAAATACTATGAATAAATCCTTAGCAGAATGAAAGCCTGCTATATTAGTGACAGTTTTAATTCCATTATTATATTGCTAGGGACATTAGCTGTTGAAGAAACTCAATTCTGGCTCCAACAATTTGGTGGTAAATATGTCTTAACTGTAAGTGGCAAATTGAAATACTTTCTCAGAAAAATAAACACCTTGAAACATTGCGTGACTCACAGGAGCACAAGCAGGAGTTAGAGGTTTTCACCTCTATAGTGCTGCTGTGACTTCAAAAGGGCAGCTGGAAGCCGTTTGGAGAAAATTATTTTGGACATATTGGTAGAGATTTAACAATGGTTTGAAGTAATTTAAAATGCCTATGTTGCTGTTGCTGACGCACTGGGGGGAAAAAAGATGCTATTTTGGCAGTTCCCCAACTTGAAGAACAAAAACTGCTGCGGTATCCTTTCCTTTTGAACAGAAGACGTCATTGATCAGTTCGACTCTCATTGTCTTTGCATTCTTTTCTTCAAAGAAGTGTGCACCTGGCTTTGTAGCACTTGATAAGCTGTATTTTTATCACCCTAGATAAATATGGCCCTGTCGAACTTGTCAACATGTTTTACTGTGATATTTGTGAGCACTTAAAGGAAGGAAGCATATTGACACCTGTCATTAAAAAAAAATTGTCTTGCAAGTTTCCACCCATATCCAATCTTGCTGGGTATTTGGCCCTAAGAAGAGATACTTGCAAGAAACTGTCATCATCAATCCAAGTCTTAAGAGGTTGTGGATTGTTTTTAAGATTACTAGTAGGTATAGGCACATACTGATAAGTATCCTTTTTTTGTCCCTATTTCTCTCTGAATTATCCCTCTACTCAAGATAAACAAGCTGAAACAAATTTTCCAATACAGAAGAGGCAGTATGTCATCACTACAACCAATATAGCACAGATTCTGGAAAAAGAGTGACGACCAAAGCTTTGGTCAGATTTTGAGAGATCAGGGGTAAAATAAAAAGTCCAGATGACTTGCTCCTATGCATACCACATGATGAAAATATCTTTAAGATCTGGAAAAATCTGTTTCCTCTTTTACTCCCTTGTTTAAGGGTAAGCAATGCTATACTCTTTTTAGTTAAGGGATGTGGGCAGTTTTTTTAGTGAGCTGGGTCTTCTGATGGGTGTCTGTTGTCTTCTCAACACCTTGATGCTATCAGGAATGCTCTGTGGTATCTGGACCCTGGGGATGTGGGGTCCCTGAGATATTACCATGGGACTTGCTAGCTCTGCCTATAGCACCATCAAAGCCACAGCCAATAGGCAGGACTGAGAATGTCCCTTTACTTAACTTTTACATCACCAATAAACAGAACAAACTGAAGCAAACATTATTTTGTTTTTCAAGAAAGAAACTATTCTGTAGTTTCAGTTGGCAACAATTTCCAAGGACTGAGAAAAAATTGCTTGCATTCCACTGAATGTCCCAAGATTTTCTCAGAAAAACAGAACTTGATTCTTTTACTAAGCTTGTAAGAAGCCATAAGTAAGTTAGGTTGTAAGATAATTCTGCTAAATATAAAGACCTGTAAATGTCTGATTTATGGGCACCACCTGGTTATTTTGTCAAGACCTGTAAAACCATATATAGTGATGAAAGAAGTTTCTACCTTTGCAGGGTTCAGAGAATTTCTACTTCATATACTACTACTACTTAACACTGACCAGCAGCCTGCAACAAATTTAACAGCTGCATGGAGTAACTTAAAAGTAACAATTCTAATATTTTGAAGGAAGAGAACAGGAGAAATCAAAAAAGGTACCATGTTGCCAGTCGATCTTAGGTAGTGACTACAGTCTGATTAAAGAGAAAAAAACTCTTTTCATGACCCCTGGTAATCAGACTGAGAAAAAAAGCCCTTACCTGCCCCTAAGTCTGCAGTCTGTCTTGAATCTGAAAATCACAATGGGGCATGTACATTTCACTGATTAAATTAATATAACGTGTTAGCAGCAATGGTAAACTCCGTCTACACTGCGTAACTGTGGTCAGTCTCCAGAGCTTCTGAGAAAGAGAAAACTACTCTACAGAAACTGATCTATACACTACAGGCAGAGAAGAGAAAATCCTGTTTAGCCACTGAAGAAGACTAGCATTAAACTTGCAATATGAGATATAATATAAAACATAGGACAGACAAAACATTTTTTTTCAATCCTGATTGGCTGCATTAGCACTACCAAAATCCAGGGATTCAGTGTGGCTATCACTAGCCAGCTACACACAGCACCACTGTGACAGAACTCCTCCCAGAAGCTATCTGTCCATCACTGATGTGCTCATGCACTGCTCTGCACAGAAAATAGCTGCAGCCTCAGAGGCCAAACAGCTCCCCTGGAGCAGTGACAGTGGGCTGGGAAGAGCTCTGTACTGACCCCATACAATGTTTCCTCCTCTACAGCTCCCTTGAGGTGGCAACACCCAGTGGTCTGCTACTCTCACAGGTAGTAAACACAAGGGTTCAGGACACAGCAACATAAATTAAGTCCCCTTGCCAGAAGTGTGGACAAGAAATGTGTGGATGTCTCTATGTAGCACATGTGGCTCAAGCACAGTATTAAAGGTTTCTCCTGAAATGCCATTGATATAACAATTTGCTCTTTTTTCAATCAAGCAGTTAAGAAGATAAATAAATAACAGATATCTAAATTAAATGACAGAGGGCTCCAAATGGGCATAACTTTTGAAGAAGGTGTTTTACTATGCTGCTAATGCCTACTTTTCCCCCCAATTTTTATTGGTTTTTTTTCTGAAATGATCAATCTTACAAGTGACTGTACTCTCTTGCTACTTGTTATTTTCACTTCATTCAGTTCTGATTGAATCTCATAGGCACAGATCCATAGAAAACTTCACTGCAGTCTTATGTACCACCTTCTGTCGCTCTGAGTTTTGCAGTCTTTTGATGTTTGCATTCCTGTAGTAGAATTTCTCAGGCACTTTTCTGTAAACATAAGGCATGTTTACCTACTGGTCTATTTTATTATCATTCTTTTTGTAAAGCGGACAAATATGATAGACTTTTGGTCTGACCAGTGTCATTGAGAGGTGGTAACCCCATCCTCCAATCCATGGTTGTCTCTAAAAAGATATATAACTGACAAAATAAAGAGCCGGGCCCCCTTTTTGCCTTCTTTGCCCGTTCTTTGTCCTACTTTGGCCCTTCTTTGCTCTCTCTTTTGGCCCTGGCTCCTATCCTGACAGAACGGTGTCTGCGTGGTTCTTTCGTGTCTGAGTACGACATCCTTCAGCACCAGGTTTGGATCCCAGCACTACGATCCGAGTTGAGCCATGGAGCCCAACTGCTCTTACTGTGAACATTAGGCTACAGGCTTCTTTTGCCAGCCAGGCTAGTTCAAACAGTCCAGCTGGGTTTAGCACCTGTTATCCATTTTCCCCCAGGAACTGAGCACTGGACTGATTAGACTCTCTTGAAAGGGCAGCATTGTAAAAACACCAGTCATGTCAGTTGCCATCAGAAAGACTGCCTCAGGGGAAAATATTTTAATGCAACAAATACCTCTAACCACATTTCTAGCCATGTGTTTCCCTACATTAGCTCAACATTTCATTTTATCTGCTTCAGTTTGTATCCACTTCAGGCTGGAGAAATAGGCCTACTTGCTGCTATCCCAGTATGTGTGCTGGTTGTGTATCAGACACAGTGCACTGCTGACAGTGCACTTACATGTTACTTTTTTCCTTCCTGAGGCTAGCAGGCTTAATACTAAACAGTGCACCATAAAAACAGATACGATAACTCCAGCTTTCCATAGATTAATTCCAGCTGGTTATTTTTGTTGGTCTTCTTATGGCTTTAGTATTAAGTCTGGGTTTGCTCCCAGATGCAGCTGAAACAGCCAGTTGCTTTCAGCAACAGATTGCTGGCAAAAAGGAGAGAGATCAGTAAAAACACTGCAGCCAAAGTTCTCTAGCTGATGCCACCAATGCCATCTGGTGAACCACACTACTCTGAATTTTGACATTCAGTATGCCCCAAACAATGGACAAGTCCCTATCTTAATTCTTATGAAGTAGTTTGTTACAGCTGTCTAAACTTTAGTTCTGTTTATTTCTAGATGATTTTTTCCTGTCCAGTCTCCTGTATATATTCTAATATGGAATACTAAGCAGAGGTGTGCATCATTCCAGAAACTTCCAACCCTTTTTGATAAGAATCTAGACGCTGATGAAGTGACTGGAATTGAACTACATGTGTGTGTGTGTGTGTCTGTGTGTGTGTGTATGAGTTAACTATAATTATGCACCAGCAGCATGATGTCCTGCAAGCTTTAGCTGAAACATAATAATCTGGAATGAGGAAAATTTTTTTAGAGAGAAAAATGCCATTACTGAATGACAGCCTAATTGCTTTCTGAAGTACTTAGGCATTCATTAAAAATCTCTACTCCAAATGTCAGTTGAGCAGAACTCTCCTCAGTCAGTGAAACCTAAAATGAGCTCACTTCTAAATCATCATGTTACGGTTTAATTCAAATACACATTAAAGCCCTGATCCAGCAAATCATTTAAGCATATGTTGAAGTCAATGGGATTACCCATACATTAAAATTTAAGCATATGTTTAAATACTCTAGTGTACTAGATTACCCTGTATTTTTTTCACTCTTGTGTTGGCCAAAACTTTGCCTGCATTTCTCTACTTTCATTTCCAATCCTTTCCTATTTCCTCTCACTGGAGATTAGTAGCTTTCAATTAACTCTGCCTGAAATTTCCTCTAGGGCAGGTATAGGTATTTCAACATAGCAAAACCTCCCAACTCCTCTACAGGCCTTGCTGCTGTGTGTTTGACATCAGTGTTCACTGAGCTGGTTGTCAGCATTGTTAGCTGGTTCTTTAGGCTGTGTTGTATTACAAGCCCCTTGCGCTGCTGCACACTCCTGCATCCTTCAGCTCCACACTGCTCCAGCCACTGCCCTCTCTTTTGGAGGGTGGCTTTCGAGGGCTTTCAGCACTCTTTTGCTGCTGTCATTTGTTGTTCTGACGTCTTTTCCCTGCTGGTTCATTTCTTTTTAATGAAGAAGAAAAGGTTCTATGTATTTAAGGGTAAGACCCCATGTAAGAGATGAGGGTTATTCCTGTGCTTGCCAGCTATCCATGGTGAGGCATATTAGTTAATGACCAAACTGCATGAAGACTTTTATAAACTTACATAACTGCCCTAGGAATGTCTAGACCTCTGACATTCTATAAATTCCCTACTGCTTCCTATGTTCATTTGCTCATCATGTTTTTGAATATTTCCATCTCATTTCCATTTTCTTCACAACACATACGACACAAATTTTTGTTACAGGATATCAAAATGAGGCAGAAGAGAAAAGCATTGAAATGAAGCTTTTAGAAATTCTGGGAAATTTTATTTGATTTATTCTGTGTGTAGTTAGAAAAAATAGCATTAGTGTTTGCCTTGAAAAACAAATTTTCTTCAGCAGTGACCCACCTTAATAAAAAATTAAATTTATATGGTGAAGCCAGAAAATATAAAGTTTAATAAGACACATTAAGCCTGCAGTGAAAAGCTGACCTATACAATATTTATGACAAAATGTCCAGTGACTCCAACCCAGGAGAATGGCTTCCACTGTCGCCTTTGGGAGATAACCATGTCAACTTAATACATGGCACTGAGTGATGAAGCAGGACAGGGGCAGTGCAGTGTGGAGAATCATGAGGTTACCACCTTGGTGGCTGGGTACGTACTGTAGGTCATTTATGGTATTTGACACAGGGGAATTGCCTGCCAGATGGAAACATCAAATACAAAAAAGAAAAAAGCAGTGACTCTTTTCAAACTGAGCTACTGGAGTTCATGACCCACATACTTTTTTTGAAAAAGTAGTTATACTAAATGGTTGCATTTCACAGTTTTGAGGACAGACAGGCAAAGGAAATCGTATCATAGCTACATTAGAGTTGCCTTCAGTCTACATTGCCTTCAGCACAGGACATCAGCCTGGGAAAGTCCAACATCAATACTGCAATGAGTTCTTGCTCGAATAAACAGTTGTTATAAAGGGTAGGAAAAAAAGGAGAAATTCTGAGTTTGGCAATTCTCACAGCTGACTTTAAGGACTGTATCACAGGTTTCTACATCTGAGCTGATTTTGTAGGCTTCCATCACAGTCAACAGAATTTTCGTTAGCATAGTCAGTGGAGTTTAGGGTATGATTCATGTGACAAAATGTAGGTGTCTTCTTTAGGCTGAGATAAACCATGTCCTGTTGGGTGGAAATTCTGGAAAACCTGAAAGTGAGTGTTTCAGATGTAAACACCTGTGTTGCGAATACTCATTGATAACACAGTCAGGTGCTGGCCATTCCAATTGACATGGAGAGAATCCAGACAATTTCAAAAGAGAATATTGTGCAACTGTGTAATATGTTGTCAGATCATGATAGAGAAAAAAAAAGGGACAGAGAAGAAAATACTGTATTCCAACAGTGATTCAAAGATGACAAAGATTCATCGCAGACTAGAGGTATCATTGATGATGAGGAGGAAGATTCCTTGGCTAAGAACAGAGCCAGCTCAAAAAGAAAAAAATAAAAGAGAGACAGCTGCAAGAAAGCACTGTGTCAAATTTTTAATCTAATCATATTCAACAGACAGCACTATCATTAATAACTGAGGGAGTAGGGGAAAGGTGGAGCAAAGCTCTGCTGATAGAAGACAGAAAAATGGGGTCCCTCAGGAATCCATATGTTGATCACTGCTATTTTATATCTTCATTAATGACACATACCTAGGGATTGAGTGCACCCTCAACAAATTTGCAGTTGACACCAAACTGAGTGGTGTGGTTGACACACCTGAAGTAGAGAATGACAGCCAGAGGAATCTGGACAAGCTCAAGAAGTGGGCTCATGGGAATCTCATGAGGTTTAATAAGATCAAGTGAAAAATGCTGCACCTGGGTTGGGACAACCCCAGGTATCAACACAGGTTGGAGATGAACAGATTGAGAGCAGCCCTGCCAAGAATGACTTGGGGTGCTGGTGGGTGAGCGGCTGGACATGACCCAGCAAAGTGCACTTGCAGCCCAGAAAGGCAATCGTGTCCCGGGCTGCATCCAAAGCTGCGTGGGCAGCAGGGTGAGGGAGGGGATTCTGTCTTTCTACTCTCCTCACATTGACCCCACCTTGAGTACTGCATTCAGGTCTGGGGTCCCCAGCATAGGAAGGACACTGACCCCTTGGAGTGAGTCCAGAAGAGGATCACCAAGATAGTGATGGAGTGCTTTCTCTGTGGGGGAAGCTGAGAGAATCGGGATTGTTCAGCCTGGAGAAGAGAAGGCTTTGCGGTCGCCTAGTTGAAGCCTTCCAGTACCTGAAGGGATCCTACAAGAAAGATGGAGAGAAATTTTTACAAGAGCATGTAGTCACAGCACAAAGGGAAATGGCTTCAAACTGAGAGTAGGTTTAGATTGGATAGTAGAAAAAAATCTTGACTATGATGGGGGTGAAGCACAACAACAGGTTGACCAGAGAAGTTGTAGATGCCCCATCTCTGGAAGTGTTTAAGGCCAGGTTAGATGGAGCTCTAGTAACCGAACTGGTGAAAGGTGTCCCTGCCCATGGAAGGAGGTTGAAACTAGATGGTCTTTAAGGTCCCTTCCAAGTTGAGACATTCTATGATACTATGAAAAATCCTGGAATACAGGAACAGAAGAATCCTGAGTCACAGAAGAAGGATTACAGTGTGAAGAGCAGACTCACCCAGGAAGATGGCTGGCATGTGTACCACAGAAGGTAGATTATTCGGAGATGAAAGGCAATTTACAAATATTCTCCATCATCCTACTCTGCATCTTTGAGCTTACTCTACACTTCTATTTTGGCCTACCCATGAGTGAAGGCTTACCCTTTTCTGTTACACACTGCAAATGGAGTGTTTTATGACTTTTCCTTTCAGTATCTTGTATTGCTTTGCAGAGGAAAATATTTTGTTAGTTTGGGAGTGCTTTTACATGCATACGTGTTGTCTCAAGGTGCCTATTTGCATAGGATTAAAGGTTACTACTAGACAGACTTTCTAATTTGGAGAAATGGAATGAGCTCCTTTTCTACCGCTACAAAATTAAATTGCATTTGAACTTCAGAGAGCTAGGAAGGAGATAGATGTGGTATAATGCCATCTTTATGTAGAAGTATGACCCAGAACACAAGTTTGATTAGCCTCAAAGACTCTCCCAGTCATGTCTGGCAGAACAATATGTTTCAGAAGTTGTGGATCAGAAGGGTTAAAAAACTGCCAGTTTTTGCCTTGCTTTCAAGGTGTTTCAGCTGGGGAAACAGGATGAAGAAGAAGGAGCTGATTCAGGTCTATCTATCCTCTCCACCTCTCCCCTTGGCAATTTGCTTGCATTACAGGGATTCCTGGGAAAAGGCTACACCAGCCTTCTGTCTGCAATGTGTTGTTATCGTGGCTGTGAGCAGTGGGAGGAAAAAGAGATATGACCTACTAAGGTTCCTTGCTGGAGTGGAATACAACATTTGAAACTCTCTGCCTAATGTACTGAAAAGATTTTGCCCACTGTAAAGCAGCAAGTGTGCACTTTGCAAATTAATTCTGCCTTGGATTTTTTCATCCATGCAAAAGAAAAAATATCAAATTTTTAATTAGTGAGACGAACACCATTAAATTTTGCCTCAAGTTGTAGTTTTATGGCAGAATTCAGGCTAGTAATTTTTCTCTTTCCTCCTGAGTTCAACATGATCATATAAAAGAATAACTGTCTGGGGGGCAAATATGTCCTTTCAAGGAGCAAAATGAATGGTCATTCATTCCTATTCTATAAATCAACCTTCATGGGAAAATAATGTTGATCTGCTCAGCATAACAGCTGGAAGTTCACAAAGGCTGGAAAGAAACACTTTTCAGATTGAACGCTTTGCAACCCTTTTTTCCTAACTGTCTTTTTAACATTTGATTCTCATGTAGAGACAGCTGCTTGCTATGAAACCAAGTTTTTTTCAGTGCTGAAACAAGAAGCGCTAAGTATCTCCAGCTCTATGATAATGGTTTTTCACATTAGTGAAGAAAGAGCTGTCTGCATCTTAAGCTTAAGCAACTTCAGTCCAAAAGAGGGATTTTGACTAACATTTTCTAATTGCCATGTTGGTTATTTGTTGTGTTCTTCTGGGTTTTCATGTGTGGTTGGCTTTTCTTTGGTTTGTTTTCAGTACAGTTATTATTATTAATATTATTATTATTATTTATTATCTGACTTGATATATCTGAATTTCAGAAAGCAAAATCTTTCTGGCACTTAGGAGGTGATCCAAATAGTATTCACAGAAATCACCAGCCTCTTTTTACGGGTATACTTAGCTAAATTTGAGAAAATCATGACATAAGTTAGGGGAGTGAATAGACTCACAGCAGAAAATTTATTTCAAAGAAGTTAAATTAACAAATAATGACACAGCCATGCCACTTTCATTTTTTAAATGAACATAATAGAAAAATAATTATGTTAGTCCATAATAGAAAAGCCTTTCACATTCTACATCTTTATTGAGTGCTGTTACTCTTTCAAGTTAATATACATGACATAACAGACATGGTCATAGCAAGTGGGTAGAGCTAAAGAGCATGAGGGCTAGGTCTGTAATAGGGAAGTAAATGGGACACATTCTATGATACTGGCATGGATGCCAACTGGCATGGAACTGTGTCTGTAATGCCAACCCACTTGTAAAAGAGCATGGCCTCATGTAAACTACTTACTGGAAACAGCCCCTAGTCTACCCTAATTCCGTTCCATGCTCAGGGATTTTTTGGGTTACCATCATTTGTATCAGACCCAAAAGGGTCCCAGGGACTGTTCTCACAGTCCAAGAACACAGACTGCCACGGTGTCCATGAAAGGTCCTGGCACTGCTTAAATTCTAGCATAGATGTAGATGAAGGCTCAGTAGTGTAAAATAACTTACATGTGGCTTTCTCCTTAAGGTAATTATCATACCCCAAAATCTTGCCCTCTGTTAGAGTGTGAGGGAAACCTGTTTACTGCATTGACAGCCACTGAGAATATTTGAAATCCTGTGGCCAGGATGGTTTTGCTTGTGCATCATTTTGTGTTCTGCCCTGCTTTTCTCTGCCAATCTAGTCTTCAGGATCCCTGACTTAGCTATATTGTCAACATCATAAATGTCATAACTTTAGAGCAAGATGTCTCCAGCCCAGAGGCTAGAGAGTAACAATTAGATACATCTTCCTCTGTGGAAATCTCTTCTAATGACACTGAAATGTTTTTTTTTCCAACTTTGAGATTGTTGGGGTAAGCAAAGTGGTTCCCTTGTCAAGCAGAAAATATAATTTTGATTGATATGTAATAAAATAGTTGAAACCAAGAATGAATATCAGTATTTTAGTATAGATCTGCCTCTAGTGCAGAATACCACAGAGCCTCCAAAGGGAATGAAAACAAAATTGACTTATTTGGACTTTCCTAGAGCTGTGTCCTTTTCCCGCTACTATTCAAGTCTTGCACAAGCTAGAAGGCATATGGGCCAACAATTATGTATATGACTGATTTACCTGTAAACTGTTAGCTTAGGTCTTTAGAAAAATTTGGACATGGAAAAAAATGCAGACACAGACTTTGGGACCTTATTCTTGAAAAAGTTTTCCAGTTTCTTTATTTCTGGTACGATTTTTAGATATACAGAAGTGCTTGATTTACTGGCACTCTTTCAAGCTAATGATCTTTTCATTTAATTCAGTAAGTAGTAAAATACAAAACTGAATACCAAGATTTAAGCTTTCTTCCTCTTGGAAGAAATCAAGAAATTTTAACCTAAGTTGATAGTGAAGTTTCAAAATTAATCTTTTTGTGACCAGGAGTGTAAATAAATAACATAACTAATGACAAATGTATTACAAGACTCCATTCCATTTTTGATCTCATATACTGACAACCAGTATATGAGTAGGTAGCGACAGTAGGTCGTGGTGTCATATTTCCTGTTCTTACAAAATTGCCTGCCCTGTCTACATGGCTCTCCCCGCCCCTATTCCTGACCACTCCCTCGGGTTCTCCCTATTGGTCTCCTGGTACCCCAACTCCACCCATGTAGTCCATGTGCTCTCTCCACCCCCCTCATCCCCAGATAAACCAAGGGTCCAGGCCGTGTGATTTCCTTTTGGCACTGGGGCAGCAGCTCTCTCTGCCTTGAGGCACCAGCCCCTCTCTGCCTGGTCCGGCCATGCCATGTGCTGGCTCCCGACCTCTGGGAGCCAGCACATGGGCCGGCGCTAGGCTCCTGGGGGCCATGGAATAAAGGCCTTCTCCAGCCCCATGCGAGGAGCCTTCTCGCCTCCTTTACCACCATCTCTGTCGCGGAGCCACAGCCGGCCGGAGCGAGTGAGGGGCAGCCTGGAGGAGGCCACGGGATGCAGCGCGGCTGCTCTCCCTAAGAGACCCCCACAGCGCTCTCGGGCAGGCTGTGGCGTGCCACGCCAGCGCAGAAACTACAAACAGCAACTTGTAACCAAAGTTAACATTAAAATGTAATTCAGCTATAAACAGAAAAAATCTGCATTGGTCCAAAGATTTTTGTTAAGCATGTTTGGGAATATGACTTTAGAGTAAGATCTGGAGTAGGTAAGCTGTTTAAAACCAGAATAAAAGGAAAACCTAAGAAATACACAGTAAGATGCAGGTGAAATAGCATGTCTCTGAACTATGAACATAACAACTTCTAGCTTGGTACTGGAACTGTGAACGATTTCTAGTCCAGGCTACTTTACCTCTGAAGTACAAAGTACTTGTGAGGAAAATTGTACACTAGGCACTCTTCCAGTTACAGATCTAATTATTCACATCACTTCCATGATCTGCTTACATTCTTGATCAATCAAACTACTTTGTTATCCTATAAAGAGTATACAGTTCCATTTTTTATCCTTAAACATTCCACTGCATTTGCATGTGTGTCTAAAATTGTTGTGCTGGATATGCATGATGTTCAAAATGAACATTTGTGGGCAAAAACTCATGCTGAATTTTTTTTTAAAAAATAATAATGATTTTTCGTGATTCAAAGAGTTACTGTCTTCATGAGGGTAATAGCAAAAAAGAATAATTTTTTTCATGTTAGTTGACAACGTAGCAAAAAGAGTGAATGAAAAACCGAAGTCTGTAGATTTCATAAGCAAGAGCAGAACAAAGATTCATGCTTTAGGATAAACACTCTTTATTCTTGATTCCGTGTCTTTAAAGAAAAGGTATTTTTATTTCTTAAGTACTATTTGGATTTGGCTCATTCTAGATATCTTGAAGATAGCAGACAAAATTTCTAAAGAGAAACACTGTCTAGGGTATGACTGATTGTACTGCTGCAAGTTGCTCATTATGCTGAAATTGTGCCTCGACTATAAGAAAATTTCCTCCTACATAAGTTAGGTAAAATTCACAGATTCACAGAATACTCTGATTTGGAAAGGATCCACAAGGATCACCTAGTCCAACTCTTAAATAAATGACCCACATGAAGGTTGAACCCACAACCTTCGTGTTATTAGCACTCCAAAAAAACTGAGCTGAGTTTTTTTTAAATGTTTATGTATCGACTAAGTTGATACAAAAGTTGACATTTTCTATGAATGATCTGTCAGTAGAATTAAAAGAATATATTTTTAAATTTTTTTTTAAAATCTGAGGAGACTATATTTTAGAGAAGAAAATGTATGAAGAGAAATGAGATGTGTTTTTTTGCAGCACATGCAGCTTTCTGTGGCATGCTGTGGATTCCAACTACAGGGCATATAGTTTTAGATCCAGTCCCAGGTATCTATAGCATTTATTAGGTCCATAGGTAAACACTCAAAAAGAGAACTGAGAAGATTCAGGAAAAACTGCCAAGTTATATAAGACTTAAAATAACAAACCTTACAATTAAGGTTCAGAGTGTCCCTGGCAATTGAATTTCTGCAATGGAAGGACTTGGGGGAGGGAAAGAACACAAATATTCACATATGTGAGCTCCACACAAGGACCAGAAAAATGGCAATCTCAGCAGATGCTCCGTCTGGAAGATTTTCTCTGACATTCCTGATACCTAAAAGGAACAGGGAGGAGAAGGGACATGATGCTGATTTCCCTGTACTTGCTTTCTAAAAATGTACTTGTTGACAAAGTATACTAGATAAATGAAAGGAACTTTCTTAGCTTATTTCTACTGTGGGAAACTCTGCATAGTAAACCAGAAGCATTTTTTATATTCTAGCATATTCATTTTCTTCCCAACTCCATCTTTCTTCCAGAGATTAATTTTCTTGAGCTCTGCTCCCAGGTCTGACTTTCTATATTTGTAAATGCTTGTTGCAGGCTCATAAAGAAGCTGTCTTCCCCAAAACATGGCAAACCACCAGTTTACTACCTTAGCAATATGCATGTTTTCCGTCACAAACTGCACCCCTTATAAGCTTTTCAGGACAGGTATGGCTTTTTCTCCCCAGTTTATAGACACACACAGTATTGTGGTTGCATTCTACCTACAATAAACCTTATAATAATTATTTATCATTATAGCAAAGAGAATGGCAGCTCAGGGATGCAAGAAGGAAAAAATCTGCCAGTAGCTCCCTTTCTTCCACAGGGATTTAGATATTTTGTCAGTGCTGAACAGTACAGCAAGGTGACTGTTCTCCATGCCACTATATCTGAAACCATTTATAATTTTAAACATTAAAATTAGGATCTTGCACTTCAAAATCTATCCAAATGGATACCACACTTCTGATGAAAATGTTTAGATCTACTATCTTCTCATTTAAATCCCTGGCAGAAATTAAAGAAAGTGTAAGCTAAAAGAGAATATTTTCTTCTGAGCTTTATGGTTTAGGTTACCTCACCCTCCAACCCTTGAGACAATTCTGTATCTGCTTCATCTGCCGCAGCAGTCTGTCTTGTATGTTCTTGAACACACAAGGAAATGTTAAACAAAGTATTTTTCTTTAATATGTTATATTTCAACAGTGTTTGCTGTAATGGGACTTTAGCAGTTTTTTTTTTTTTCTGAAACAGTGCTCAAAGTTGTGAGGTTTTTTTCTGATTATTTTTAATTCACAATGAAGGCCTCATGATCTCAGCAGATACCTGGGGTCAGTGCTCTGTTGTTAGCCAGTGGGCATTTAGCAGCTTTTTATCATTCTGGATTATAGGAAACATTGTGGAATAGGCTGAAATTTGAGACTGTGGAATCAGTCCCATCATTCCTTCTGCTCCATTGTGTAGTTGCCTTGTTGCAACACTATTTGCAAATTTTTGTGCTTTGGAAACAGCTTCATACTGTTGTCAGACTGGATGCACAGCTGAGCACTATTATCCCAATGATTACTACTATGAAATGCAAATTTCAGGTGTTTTGGCAATTGTTCAAGTTGTGTACTTTAGAAACAAATTTTCTTACTGTTAAGGATGTACAGAGGCAGAAAAAGAGGCTGTACAGGGCATCTTCATCTGCTTTCTCTTGAAATTCCTTTCTCAACTTCATGGATCAGGGGAATGCTGCACACGTGGGATGACCAGAGATAGCTAAAGGTCTTAAAGCTGTTTATTTCAGGAACCAGTTATTGAACTCACTTTTTGAACTGCAGAGTTTGCGTTGATCAGACAAGTTTCCCTCTGTATTCAGAAACATGCAAGCATCATTATTTGAAAGCTAATAGTCAATAGCTAATGACTTAGATGGTGAAAAATTAGCAGCCTGTCGATATCTTTATCTACAGTGCATGATACGTGGTATTCAGCTAGCAAAGGTCTAAAACGCTTACTACACAGGGATGGATAATTCTGCCATCTAATGTAATATCTTAGTATTCACTAAACACATGTCCCAGTAGCTATTACCATGGAAAAAGATTTCCTTATTTCATATTCTGAGAAAAAAAAAAACAACAATTTAAGGTGTCTTATAATGTGACATTCCTGTCCCTGTGGTTTCATGGCAGATCCAAAGCTGCTCCTTCAGAGGTAAGGGCAGTGTATTGAGGAGAGCTTGACCTAACAAGGCAGTTTCATCTTGTTCACCAGATGGTGTTGCACGTGCAGGCATGCACTGTGGTGATATATTGGGAAGATTTTTATTTGAGTTTTCAGAGCATGTGTGTATGTTGGAAACATGACTGAGAGGGTGGTGTTTGCCTTTAAAGTTTTCTCATGGCTGTACCATCACGTGTCCCAGGAAATACCTTTGTTTTTCATTTGTCTGCTGGAAATGTATGGGTGTGGACAACTCAATGGCGAGAGGTAAGATGAAATTGAACTTGCTCTGTCTCATGAGGCAAGATACTTCATGATTTCTTGATAGGGTTGCACATAAACACATAATATCAACACAGGAGCAAACTCAGAGTCAATAAACTTGCTATCAAGTTAGGGTCACAAGTGGATCATAGAACCATAGAATCATTCAGGTTGGAAAAGACCTTTAATATCACTGAGCTTACTGTGTTCACAAGCATGTAAGCAGGACAGAGTTGCACTGTCAGGATAAAAATGAAACATGAGAGAACACGAAAATAGCAATTTGGAGTATGGTGAGAACAGTTTTGAAACATTTATTCAAAATTGAATCATGGAATGATTTGGGTTGGAAGGAACCTTAAAGATCATCTGGTTCCAACCCCCTGCCATGGGCAGGGACATCTTCCACTGGACCAGGCTTCTCAAAGCCCCACTTGCTGGTGAAGACCAAGTCAAAAAAGTCTTTGAGTACCTCAGCCTTCTTCATATCCCAGGTAGCATGGTCTCCTGTTTCCTTCTGGAGAGATCTCACATTTTCCGAAGTCCTTGTTTTATTACAGACATACCTACAGTAGATTTTCTTGTTACCCTTGGCATCCCTGGTCAGGTTTAATGCTATTAGGGCTTCAGTTTTCCTCACATGATCAGACAACTTCTTTGTATTCCTCCCTGGCTACCTGTCCTTGTTTCCACTCGTAGAGATACATCAACCCAAATCTTACAATGAACTACTGATTTTTAAGTATAGGTATGGATTTTTTTTTTAAAGCAGAAATTAGAATTCAAGATAAAGTTGGAAAATACTATCTAAATGTGAATATAAAACAGATTATTCAGATAAAGCTGATTCATATCGATTTGTACTGAAATTAACTTTCTTATGTAAAAAAGGCTGAAGTTTCTAAGCACTTACATCTCTAGAACAAGGTATGTGCTGTTTACTAATAGTCTTTGTATAAGCTAAAATAATAAAGGACTGGTATTTGACTAGAGTTACTGAGAGATATCATACCATACATTTGAACAAGGAGAACAAACAAAACCAGGATGACTGTTAAACAAACATGATAGATCCTCCAAAACCATCAAGTTTTACCTTAGAAAAGCATCTTCTTTCTATTTTTTTTTAATTTTTCAAGGTGATATTTAGATGTGTATATATATCTATATATCTATATCTATCTATCTATCTATCTATCTATCTATATATAAAACACAGATTTGCTGTTCTGCTTTCCCCTCTTCTGCAGCAGAAACAGCAGATGTCATTTGTCATAAAATCATGGAATGGTTTGAGTTGGAAGAGACCTTTTTGAATATCTTATACCGAGACCCAAAGCATTGAGCACAGATACCTTCCACTGGACCAGGCCGTCCCATTCAACTCGACCTTGAACACTTTCATGGATGGAACATCCACAGCCTTTCTGGGAAACCTGTTCCAGTGTCTCACCACCCTCAGAGTACAGACTTTCTTCCTAAAAACTACTCTCCTACTTCCTAAATCCACTCTTTCAATTTAGCAATCCTATTTATGATTTATCCTTCCTTTTTTTTCATTGGTGAAATTATACCCAGGAGCATTGATCAGCCAGTGTACATTATATATAAATATAGATGGGAAAATGTCTTGTTCACTAGATGGGAAAATGTCTTGTTCACTAGAATTGGGTTCTTTACTTCAATTTGTATACCAAGAAATTATTTCTGTTACATGTGTGTTATGCATTTTATTAAACCAATGTCCACTAATGAATTTTTACTACAGCAGCAAATAGGTTGTTGACAGCAAGGAAGCTCTGCAAGCAGTAATTTTCTCTTCTGTTTGTCCCACCCAGTTTCAATTTACCTTGTACAATAATTTTCAGAAAAACTCAATAAATAGCATGATTATAATTCTTTATCAATTACTTGATAAAACTCTTCCTGTAATTCAGGCAACTATAATTCCGACAATTGCAGCTCCAGGTAATTTCAAGCCTCCAGCTCTCCACATGGACTGCCATCCCAGGCCAGCACTGTCCCACCCTTGTCCCCAGGGAGGTGATCTGATCCCTGAGGCTGGGGCTGCCCCCTGGCTGTCCTGCACCTTGGCTGGTGCAGTGGAATGGAATGGGCTCCTTGGCCCTGCCCAGCCACCCTGGGCAGGCCCTGCAACTGTTTGTTAATCCCCAGGGAGACCCTATCCCACATAGCGCTCTGACATGATGTATATCAACATATGAGTTCTTAGTTCAGCATGTGTCCCTCTTTCACCTGATGTTCTTGAAGTTATGCTCAAAATTGGAATTTCCAGGAATGGTCTCCCTTGGAAAGCCCATATCAAGGACCGTGAAGCTGTGGGAGAAAGAACCTGCGGCACAGCGCACATTGCAGTGCTATAGCAACAGAGAGGATATGTGAACATATAACTTGTCTCATCAGTCTCTATCTACATAGAAGTCATGAAAGGATGAAATAACAGCAAACTACTCAATTTCTTCAATGCAAATTTTGATAATCTGTTCTGAATTCTGACAGGTAAGAAACTCCAAGAGCTACTCTATGAATACCCCAGTCAACCTGTCCAAATATTTTTTGGTTCACACAGTGAGAAAATTTTCTCAGTATATATCCTACACATTCTTTACTGGTATTAGGCCAGCTTCCATTTATCCTGCTTACAATTAGCTCCTTTGACAAGTGTCATGTTTCTACTGTTGGCAAATATCATCCTGCTTTGCTAAAATACATCCAAAATGACAAAAAAAGCCCTACAGTCCCATGCCAAAAGTCCATAAAATTGGGCACTTGGCAAGTTAAAATATAACATGTAGGCATTTTACAAAATATTGCTTTTCCACATAGGGAATCAGACAGGAAGAAGCATGGGGAAGAAACCTGAGTAATTAAAATGAACGTTGTTTTCTGATTCATATTTCTGCTGTAAGACTGAGTTTGCTTACCTTGATGGAGTTAACATCAGTTCTCATGCTTAAATAAAAGTCTAATGGAGAGAATCATTGCAGCACATACTAAGCTCTTTAACAGACAGTTTCTCCATGCCTCTGAAGCCCCATTATTGCCCTTGACTTTAAAGCTATTTCCAGATACATAATTCTGTTACAGTGAGAGGAAGGGCAAACAGGCAGTGCAAACTATCAGGGGAAAAAAAATCTTATCTGCAGAGCCAGCATGTGTTCCCAACACACCCTCTCTCTATTTCCTTTATTTACTTTAAGTTCTCTGTGTTTTCAGATGAGCATCCTGATTGGTTTGATATTGTAAATTTAATTGTCGTCTTTTTGTCCCTGCCAGCAGAACCATTTTCTTTGTCAAATTTCTTCATTCCTTTTCCATACTCTTTTCATGACTTCAGTATGATGAACATTGCTAGCTCCATTAGAAAAAAAGTAAATTTTCAGTAGGAGATTCTCAGTGGAGTAGAATATTTTAAGTCTGAAATCTATAAAACCTTGAATTTATCAAGAGATTTTACCAATCTTTTGTTCTTTAAATGTGTTTATTTGTGCTTCAGCATAAATTTCCTCTACATTATTACCTTCATTCTTCTGATTTTATATTTATCTCTGTGTTATGAATGAGGTCAGAGTCCATCCTTTTGGCCAATCTATGAGTTTTCTGAACTTAAATCAATATTTGTTTTAAAACTACTGCAGTCTTTCTCATTAATATAATTCTTCCTGTTTAGATTTTTAGTGATCTGTCTTTAGCTCAGCTATTGCATGGTTGCACAATGCAGTATTTTCTCTCTCTCTTAATTGGATGATCTATAAAGCTAACCAATAGCATGCAAACTGCAAATATATCAATTTTATGCAGACGACATCACAATATTAAGTATTAGTGAATATTGTATGTATCTGTTCTACTGTTTCTGCTTGTAAGTAGACCTGAAGTATTTCACTGCCCATTGACTTTTAAGTAGGAAGGTTTCTGCAGTCAGATGAAAACACCTCAAAATTTGAGTTAATGAAATATTAATAATTTTTCATTTCTTGCTATTAGATGAACTCTTACAGGTCAGATCTACAAGTGATGTAATCTAAAGGCTATCTTTTCCAAGGCACCTAGCAATAGAACAAGGAAAAATGGCCTCAAATTGAACTGGGGAGGTTCAGGTTGGATATCAGAGAAAAATTTCTTTCCACTGAAAGAATGGTTAAGCATTGGAACAGTCTTCCCAGGGAAGTGATGTCAGCATCTGTGGAGGAGTTAAAAAACAAGTAGGTGTGGCAGTTTGTCATACAGTTTCGTGAGTATGGTGGTATTCCATCAACACTTGTACTTGATGATCTTGGAGATCTTTTCTAACATTAATAATTCTATGATTCTAAGGCACACTTTTTGACTTGGATGAAACTTTTGCTCCTATCTTTGGAAATTCCCATACTGCCAGAACTGTCAGATTCCTCAGGAACTTTGGAGCAATTACTTCTCATTCTTGGCTCTGGTGTTTCTGTTTAATCATGTCCTTGTCCCTCTGTAGTATGTCAGTAGGATGTCTTCTGCAGCAGTTATCCAGTCTTCCCAGGGAACAGCCATGAATCCCTTTTCCTGCAGTTTTAATGACTTGTACTTGAACTGCAGAATCACAGAACTGTTTAGATTGGAAGAAATGCCTTGAGATCTTGTAGTACAACACTCCACTGCTCAAGCAGGGCCACATAAAACAGGCTACCCAGGGCCATATCCAGTTGGATTTGAATATCCCCATGAATGGAGACTCCATAACCTCTCTGGGCAACCAGTTCCAGCAATTTTTGCTGTGAATGTAATTTTTACAATTACTTTTTTTCTTGTTTTCATATGGATTTTCATGTTTTCTAATTCATTGCTATTGCCCTTAGTCCTGCCCCAGTTCACCACTGGCTCACTCTTCATTCCTTGCAATCAGATATGTGTACACATTGATAAGATACCCGCAAACCCTTCTCTTCTTCATTCTGAACAGAGCCAGATCTCCCAGCCTCTCCTCCTATGAAAAATGTCCTAGGCCCTTAATCATCTTCATGGCTTTTTTCCAATTTGTTGATTTTCTTCTCAATAGTTATAAACCATTTGAAAAAAACCCCAAGCATTTCCTACTTGTTTGCTTTTTGGAATCAAAACTTTTTAACAAACGTTTTTTCCCCCTATAGTTGTTTCCTTTTTTTTTTCTTTCAGGTTTGTAATAAAACCCTTGTAAAAGACAACTATTTGCAGGAAAGAATATTAACAGTAGTATAGATAAAACAGTGTCCAGAGATACATGCTACATAACTGCTACAAGATTTTAATTTTTAGAGTTAAGAACCAAAATTGTACTTCATTTACATGAATGATTTGATTACAACCTTCTTCCATCAAATGTCATGTTATCAATGGCAAAAAACCCCCCAGCTTATTAGATTGACAGCTTTAGAAACTAGATTACTTTAGGATGTTGCACAGCTTTCTTCAGGAATAAAACAGAATGAAAGCATTTTAAACGCCTCAAAGAATGCTTTTTCTTCCCTGAAACTGCCCAGTCTTGTCAAACTCATGTAATTTAATTAAAACTATCATTCAAATGTGCTATCTTTCCATGGAGTTAAGAAGGCGGAATGTTCCTCTCTTTTTTTTTAGATCTCTTTTCTTCAGAATTAACTACTGTACTTTGGGTTTGCTGATCAGATAACTGAGCAGTGTGCCCAGTTATTGTGAGATAAGCACTGTGGGATTCATCAGGAATGTACTGTATTTCTGCTGGAAAAGCTATTATAGCGTGTCTTGAAATACAGTGGCATCCAGGATAAATCAGGCACAGCCTGACTTCCATAGATTTTGAGAACCATGTGAGCTGTAAGTTGGTCATGTTCTGCTCAGACTGGCCACTCGAAAACAGCCTGTTCTGCACAGTGGACTGCCCATCACAGGCAGTTAGAAATTTGTAACTGATGGGCTGATGCCAAAGTAGAATAATCAGACAAAGAACAGCTGCAGGGCTCTGCTCTGCTGGCAGTTTGCACAGATCCTCCTTGTTTCTTCATCAGGTTTGTGGTATTAAGAATTGTGCTCAGGCAAGAGCTTAGCACAGGAAATTGCACATTGACATTTAAGTTTACTTGTCAGAAATGGGTGATCTTGCTCTGTCAAAACAGGAGCATGTGCAATAATCATTAGCAGGAAATAACTGCTCTCCACCTAAGCAGGCTTCCTAAGGCATATTCTGCTGGAGGAAGGGTAACTACTGCAAACTCCATTCAGAAATGCACTGCCTCGTCTGAGGTAACTCATTGTAACTGGAGATGGACATGAGTATCGGGTAACTGTCTCAGTGATTTCCTGGGGTCTTGGGAAAGACTTCAAGCAGTGAGATTTCACTGCCCTTTTTTAGGAGTGGGGAGGGAAGGAAAATTGGCAGATGCTATGCAGGCTTTTAGGAACTGTGCTTCCTACAGCACTTGGTATAATATCAAATCTAACTCAGAATAAATAGAAGTACTTACTTATTATTTGGTAGCTCTAAAGTTTGTGCCAGTATAAACTGAGTGAAGCAACTCTTAACTCTGTTCCCTAGATAATTTCTGTTTTTTTTATCCCTTGATTTTGAATTCCTCTAAAGGTACAAAATTTATTTCCAAAACTTTTTCTTCTCTCCATTGTACAATTTTTCAGCATAGTGCACTGACCAGCTACTGTTTGGACTAAGGAAATCTTCATAACTGCAGTTGTTCAAAGCTAGTGTTTCTTGCAGAATTTAAAAGAGACATAAATATACACTTGTACACGTACATAATATCCATCATGGCTTTTATATCAGCACCACACTCACTCAGTCACTGCTTTCCTTCCACTCTACTACATGCTTAGAATTTCTTCACAGCTCTCTTGTTCTGACTCCACTGGAAAGGTTCAGCAGCTGTCATGGCCAGTTCACAGTGCAATGTAGGTTAAGAACCTATTTAGCATGTACATTGTTGTATTCAAAGCTGTGTGCTTTCAGCATCTGTTGCAAAACACCTCAAAGAATTCCCAGGAAAAATTAAGTCCTGGCAGCAATAACTAAGTGCCCATCAGAAACTGGCATTTGGTATTGTAAAGAGTTTGAGGAAAGTTGCTTCTCAGACTAGAATTGTCACAATTTTCCTGCTTTTGAAGGTTATCCTGATTATGTTGATTGGGAGTAGACACACGAACTATAATTTGCTTTTTGTCTCACACATACAGTAACATTCTTGCAGCAGACAAAAATTCACCTTTGATGAATTATGAAGCATTTAGAGTGAAACTCATCTAATGAGTGAAAATAAACTGAAGGAAAACCAGCTGTAATGGATTTTTGTCTATTTATATCATCAAAGCAAGATCATACTCAATTTGGAAACCACTTAGGTCTCTTGAAACAGGAAATTGTTTAATTGAGTCAACACTATTTCACTTTCTAAGAACCCCAGTGGAGAATATTTACATCAAAGAAGATCCAAAAACTATTTGTGTGCTTTTCAAATGTCTTTTACAGGGCAATTCACAAAGGACCACCTAGGCCCAAACTCCTTTTTTTCTGAGTGAATGAATGACATCACACTCGATTCTGCTTGCACTAATCCTGGAGAACTGGGAATTCAGCTCTTCCAGATGTTTACTGATTTTAAGTCACAAAGAGTAAGAGTTCGTGTAGATGTTGCCCAATATACTTAGACAGCCACTTCCAGAGTTACTTTTTAAAAGACTTTTATAAAGTATAACTTCATTCTTGGTTGCTGTTACTTTATTGAGCAGTTTTCTTATTGTTCATCATTTATGGACAGAGATTGATTACTACACTGTTAGTAACAAATGTTCGTAATTTATGTAGGACTGATGAATCTTTTTGTCTAAGTGAAATACACTCTGTCCTCTCAACAGCTTTCCAATATGCCACATTTACAAATTGTTTGAGCATCCTCTCTTTTTTCCAGATTTTCCTTTATTTCCTTATTTTTTTATAGATTGAGATAATGAAAACTAAACTCAAAACGGTATATGAAATCTCACTAGTACAGAATAAGTGATTCTTGTGTTTTATTGCATCCTTGGAAGAGTGCTTTTTTTTTTCTGACAGAACCATGAGTTGGTAATTCTCATCCAATCCACACTTCAGATCATGTCCTGCAGCACTACTGCTTGAATAGGTGAATGCACTGTCCATTCTGTTCCCCTTCCACAACTGCATTTATCTCAATAAAAAATTTTTCACTATTAAACTCTAGTGTGTTAAGATTCTCTGGTATTCTTAGAACATCTTTGCTGTCTTCCACATTTCTCTGACATTTACGTATTTTGAAAGCATAGTATCCAGTTCCTCCTGCATTACTGAAAATAGTGGCCTTGAGTCCTGGCAGTAGTCGAGTTCTGGATGGATTGCTGGAGAATTCTTCTTTGATGTGCCCCAAATATGATAGTGAGATACCAATAACACTTTAAAGAGTTATCTTCCAACCAGTTGTGTTCCCATTAATGGCAATAACACCTAAACCAAAAATTCTCATCTCAATTAGAAAATATTGTGTACCAAAAGCTGGTGCTAAATCATTAACTGTGCTAAATCATGTTTCTCCCTACATGCTAGCTCATTTTGCCTGTCAGGGAAAGAATTTAGATTAGTCTGTTGTGGCAAAACCATGTTAGCTTTTTATATTGCTATGTTATCTTCTAGATGTCTGGTTGTAAAATTTTTTTCAAAAATATTTCAGTGGACAAAAGTTATGTTGACTGATCTATAATTCTCTGAGTTCTCATTTTCCCTTTTAAAGGATAGATTCTACATTTATTCTGCTCATCTGGGACCTTACTGGTCTTCCATGAATTTTCAAATATAATTGACTATGTCTCAGAAATTGCTTTGGCTAGTTCTCAGATGGATTTCATCAAGTTTTGCTAACTTGAACACATTGATCTTATTTGAATGTTATTTAACTTTTCCTTCTCTCCTTCTGGCTGGAATGCTCTCTCTTCATTAAAATTAATTTTTAAAATTCTGCTCACAGTTAACCTTTCTAGTGAAGATCAAAGAAAAGAAACTCATCTTCAGCCTAACCTGTGACATTTGTTTTCCTTTTCCTCCTGGCAATGATGCTCTGAGTCCCTTTTTCATATTCTTCAGACTTATTTCTAAAACTTAGGTTGCTGATTTTGCCTTCACAATTTTTTGTTCTTTAATTTGATCTTCAATTATTTTTTCTTGAGGTGCCCCAGAGATTGCATTTTTGTGTTCCTAGAGAGAGCAAAAATGTAAAGCACCTATTTCTAGGGCTTTTTTTAATATTATTTATAGACGCTTAAATATGTTTAGTAAAAACAGTGAACCCTGGTATAGCAAAATTTTCTCAGAAAGATAGAGTGACCTTTCACTGACTCTCTAGAAGCAGTCCATCTTCCTCAGGGTTGAAAATCAGTCATCTAAAATGACTGTGTATAAATAGTCCCAGTTCCTTTGAGTATCAGTTCCAGTGACACTTGAATATATATAGCTATCTCCTTCTGTTGTCACTTCCAATACAAGGAAAAATCCTGTTTGGTGTTCACCATCCAAGTGCATTACAGTGCAGTTCAAGCTAGTACAGGAATGGATTAAACTTGTAGTACTCAGGCTGCACATTTTTCTTCCCTGGCAAAGGGTTTCAGTATTTTCATCTCTGTCTTTGGAACATGTCATAATGAATTCTTGTACTTTACCTTTCAAAAAGCTACTGTTTGCTGTAAGTTGGTACCAGAGCTCCAGAGTAGCATTCACTTCCTTCCTTCCTTCCTTCCTTCCTTCCTTCCTTCCTTCCTTCCTTGAAATATTAAATCATTTTCCAGAGATATTTCATAAAAGAAAATTTGTTAATTTTACTTAAGATTTATATTCAGATGCATGTTTCCCTTCACTGGTAAGGTCTGTTCCTTACTCAGCACAGATCTTTGCAGAAAATAATTAATGTTTCATATGGGATTCAACCACCTGTCTAGTAGATTTTTTTCTCATAGACTCAGCTCTCATGTTCTGATTCTGCTTCTAATGAGGGTCTGAGAATATCTGGAGAAGATTATGAACTATCCAAAACCCTTTCCTTCTGCATGAAACCAGCCCACTTGGCAGTAAAAGACGTCAGAGATGGAAAATGGAGGCAACAAATAATATGAATTGTACACCCAGGAGTGAAAGAAATGTGTTTTACTCAGGTTAGTCTTAAAGAAATCCTTCTGTCAAAGTTCTTTGCCCTCAACCTGGATAAAGCAGCAAAAGACCCATTTTGACAGAGGACATTTGCCTCAAAAAATGCTACAAAGGGTGGATCATTACTGTGTGAATTGCTTTAATACTGACCAAAATAGATAAAAGAAATAGCTATGCATTACATGCTGATCCTTGGAAAAAATCAACTGAAATTCAGAAATGCAGCAGGAAGTTTGACAAAATAGGTAGTGTTCTTGGGTGGTAACATTTCCTAAGTATGCTATTTATCAAGTGACTCAAGACATCAAAGAATAAAGATTATGTCAATTCACAGGAAACTGTACCTAAGAAAAATTCAAATGCAACACAGACCTTCATGACTAACACAGACACACACCTTCACTTCGAAGATAAAAGTGTATACTATAAATGGGGAAAAAGAAGAGTTTGAGTGAAATATAGTGGGCTTCGTGTATTGTGGGGATCTCAATTTCAGAAGAGACTCAGTATGTAAAATATTTTTTTCTCTGAATTGACTCAGATAATCTTTAGAGAGAATTTTTTTTTAAATTAGTGGCAAAAATTTAATTTTTACAGTCTACCTGAATATGTGCATACTGTTATCAACTGATAATAAGTCACTACAGCTTTTAAAACCCAGTATGTTATTTATAGAGTTTGGTTGGTATAGGTACAGTCCAAAGATAATGCCGTAGGTCTTCTCCCAAGTACAATATGGCACTAGACTCCAGTGATTCAAATTGACAACACAAGAAATTACCTGCAACCACTCAGAACCAGTCAACATCACATGCACAGAAATCAGAACTGCAAGAACATTCCTTCAGGGAGACTCATCAGAGTCCTTAATTGAGATAATGTAGGACTGATAGATTTTGAAAAGTCGTTGCAAACTTTCTTGGAGAGTAAAATTTTATTGTCCATATGGAGGATCAGGAGGGAGTTTCAAGAATTATATGTTTGGGACTCAGAGGGGTTCTTTTGAAATGTATTGTTGAAAAGACTGAGCACAAACTGAGGGGAATAACTTTGGTTAGTAGCAGGCTAAAAAGAGCACATCAGTTACAATTAATTAAGAACAGATCCATCTCATTGTGTTAAGTTTAAGCCTAAAGTCACTTTGCATGTGTTCGAGTTTAAGTGTTTTGCTTTTTTAATTTTTTTCTGTGGTGATTGGTAATTACAAGTCTGGTATATGCAATGGCAGCTGGAAACTCTTCTCAGGCTTGTTGTGTCTGAAAGGTAGTTTTCTCCAGCTGCATATTAACATATGATCTCTGATTAAATTCTACCAAAAAGGATAAACACTGATCAAAGACATCTGTCGACACTTAAAAGGTCCTATATTTCTAAATTCATTTAACATTCAGTGTAATAACAGTAATAAAAATGAATTTGTGGGATATTCAACATCTTTTATATAGGTGCTACATTGTGATTTACTGTTAATTAATGGACATGTTATAGAAAATCCATAATGCAGTGATATTCTGTATGCAAGACAGAGCCATGAGACATTTGGTCTTTTGAGCTGGATACTTATTACAGGAGTTGTTGTAACGTAAACAAATTCTTTTGGGGCCATAAAAAATCTGAGAGTATGAATATGAATAACAGATGATTTAACTACCATAACATCCGGAATACGGCTGAAGAATACAAATACACTGCTTGCTTGACTCGGATGAGTTTTACCTAAGGAACACAAAACCCAGTGGATTCAGGACTGATGTACATGTATCAGGGCAGACAATAACAGGACATGGAAAAGATCCCAGGAGGATTATGGAAGGGTCGTTAGTCTTTTGACAAATCTTACAGAGTTCATTTTCGAACTGGAATGAAGAATGTTTGGCTTTCAAAGAAAGAAAAATATCTGAGGTGCTACACGTTACCACGTTCCACTTCAGCACACTGGGCAGGATGGTACGTGTCTGAGGTATTCAGAGCTTCCAAAGAAATAATATGACTAATCGAATCACGGCACCAGACGACATTTTTTTTATTTATTCCGTGTTATGCAAGTGTCCACCACGCTTTGGATAGCTGCTGGGAACTGTTAAGCTCCTTTTTAGGAAAGCAAGATGGCATATAAATAAGATTAAGTTACAGGGTAATTGGAGGAGCTGAAATGCTGTAGGGTACTCATTCCTCACATGGAGCAGCCTGACATGCTGTGCACCCAGTGACAGAACCTGAGGCACAATTTTCATGTAGCCAGTAGGAATTTATTTTTCCCACATACCAGGATTTGTGTAAAATAATTTAAAGCCTCATGCTTTATAATTTTTCAGTTTCCTTTTTTACTTTTCTTTAAATATATGCTGTTGTTTTACAAGTTCGATGTTTTCAAATGCATATAATTATAATACACCTGGGCAGAGTTTGTGCCTTCCCTTGCTGCCACTGAAAGATCTCTGTCTGCAAATGACTGTCAGAGGCACAGACATATGTCTAGCAGAGACCTGAACCTGACATCAGAAACTGATTCTCAGTCAATCTAGAATACTTAAGTGGTCTCCAGCCAGCTTGGGGCTCAGCATTTAGCTTTCTGAAATGGTTCTGGATTATTAAATAACACAAAGGACACAAGTTTTTCCAACCTAATGGAGATTTTCTTTCTATTTAGTTCCTAAAGCATCTTACATATTGTCTCTGTTGTAATTCAGACTAAATCCTGTTTGTCTACTTCTCTCTTCTTTATGGCGTAAATAACACTTTATTAAATTTTCAGCTTTTATTGGTAATTACCAAGTGCTCCTTTTTGTTCACCTAGTACTCAGTGAGATATAACTGGTGATTTATTTGCAGATTATAAATATATAATAATCTGGATACTTATTAGCACAACCTTAATTCAAAGTTCAAGATCTATTGTGATTTAGTAATTAGCTGATTTGGAATTCCATGGTTTATGATATTTATTCAGCCTCTAAACTGACTTAAAACCCCTTGCTCCCCTGAGATCTGTGCATTGAGTAAAACAGTTGTCATTATTCCTTTGGAATAACAAAAAATCTCCCTGGTTATATGTTAAAATATCTTAAACAATTGTTTCAAATAACTTTAGCATTTGCATCCAAATAAAAGTCTACAATCAAATGTATTCTGTGGCTCTGAAAGCTGGTATCATAAGGCTCCCAGAGAGATGCTGTGGGTCTCAGCTGAAAGTCATGTTGTCTGGCCAAGTGCCTTTCCTGAACCCTTTTCTCCTCACACTTATTCCACCATCAGTGATTGTGCTCTTAAAGTATTATAAAAGCAGCAGGCCGGAGGAGTAGGCTCACACATTCAGAATGATCTACTTAGATAATTATAACAAAAATTGCTTTGACTGGTCTAAAACAGATTGTCTTTTAAAAGAATATTGACAGGTAAAAGAGCATTTGAGCAAACTTTTTTGGAAGATAAACATTATAAGGTTACTGTAAGATCTTAGATTTTGTCAGCTAACTGGAACATTCTAAGCAACACTTTTTTACAGGTTCGTTGGTTTGGTGTGGGGTTTTTTTGTGGGTTTTTAAAATTTGTTTGTTTGGGTTTTTAATAAAAAAATGAAGTCTAACATGAAGAGAAAAATGCAACAGTATGGTAACTACAAAATATTAAGCTCTGCCTAGCTAAACAAAACTTTTTTTTTCTTTCCTTACAGAATCTAAGGAAATGGATAAACTTCAAACTAAAAGCTTGGCCCAGGAAAGGAGAACAAATCTGGGAATGTAGGAGTCATGACTGTTCTTTCAGACATGTGCCTCAATAGAGAAAGGCAGGAGAAAAATAGCTTGGTGGGACAGCTACTCTGTCCTTTTGGGGTTTATGAGCACAAAGATTAGTGTGCTGTCATGTTCTTCCAGGGACAGGTCTTACAGCATTTTGGGAAGGATGTTTTTTATGATTTAGAGATTTTCTGGATGCTGGATTAGATGCTACAGATACAGGGACTGGGGAGAAGCTTGAATTGAGGAATTGTGATAGGGAGACTATAAAATGCTGGACTTGCAAAAATTATTAGAAATCATTATATATAGGCTTTTGGGCTGATGTAGAAACTTGCAAACTGTAGTTCTTTTGATTCCTAAAAGCACTAATACTACGTCTAAATTTTGCCTGAAGTATTTGCACATGCTGTCCTGGGCATATAGTCCAATATTTGTCTATGATTCTTCGTATCTTTAATAATCAGTTATGCTTCTGGAAAATCAGAATTTATTTTCCTAATACATAAAAAAGACATATTGCAAACAGGGTGCACTTTTAGGTTTGTTTGTTCTTTGTCCAGAACTGCTGAGAGATATTTTTGGGACATATATACTACTATACATATTGCTTTCCAGAAGCTTTAATTACAGGGTAGTTGGCTGGATGATTAACCTACTGTGGGTTTCCTATATGTGACATTTTCAGCTTATGTGTCTGCTCTACAAACGAGTTGCTCCTTTGTTTTCATACACTGGGCTTATGCAAAAGATTGTTTTACTGGATCTCCAAAGTGTCACTAAGGGGCAGAATTTAAAAACACTATTACCTCAGAGGAAGCAGCTGTTTGTATTAGCTATGGTATAGCAGCTAAGAGCTTTGGATGGTCATATGGCTAATTTATGAGTTTTACTGTTTAAGATACATGACTCAGAGTGTCTTATGGTGTGCACCCGTAGATATAATGGCTTTGTAACTCATGTGGTGCTTGTAAGGAGAGTTCTGAAGTGTTGTGGTTCAGTCAGCTGCTGACCAGATGTATTACTGTCATTACCTTTGGCATAATGTTATAACAGATCTATTTCTTTGTCTTACAAATATCTTAGCTCTTCACAGTTTGAGGAACTGCACTGATATTGACATGGGGGATTGGTATAAACAGGATGAAGTATCTCCTTTCATTTTGCAAACTCCAGCTTTTACAATGATTATATGCAGCTCTATTCCACCCTCTTTTCTTCTAGCTAATTACCAGTCTGACCTCCCCTCAGAATCTTGTTCTTCTCCACTAAGAGCCAGCATCTTTGTTATTATAATCCAGAATGTCTGTAGCTAGAATAAATAAGAAAGTCATTCATTGATGAATGCACACAAATGTTAAAAATGCTAAACCAATTGTTTTAAAATTTAAAGGAGTAATGATTCATTGAGATGCATTATTAATAGGCATAAATTATTGAGTTGGCTCGCTAGTGGATGTACAGTTTAAAGATGGGCTCATGGTCCCTCGAGGGGCCGTGGTCCCATGTAGAAATGTGCTCTGCCAGCTGGCCCAACAGCAATATTGTGTCAGCTGAGAGCAGAGATACCTGTGCCAGGCTGGAGAGCAAGCAGGAGGCAGCAGCCCGTGTGTGCTTGCAAATGCACAGTGTGCATGGGGAGCAAAACATGAAAAAAGGCTATGCTTACTTTTGAGAAATTGAAAGAAGACAACCTAGTAATAGTAATTCCTTATTAATGGAAATGAACACAAACCAATCTTTTCTGTGTCTGTGTTTCTGTGTCTTTGATCTTTCCCCTTTCTGCCATCTAAACAGTTTTATCTGTTTACTTACCTAACTATCCTCTTTTCCTTGATGCAGTTAGGCACTGAGAAATGTACTGTGCTCCTACAGTGTTCTATGCATGAAGCTAGTCTAAAATGTGCACTGCTTGTGCAGTTCCTCCAAGGAAACAATCTGGAATTTAAGGATGAAATCCTACCCCAAATGAAGTCAATTGGATTGCTCGTTCTAATTGTGATGAAGTTGAGACTTTACCAAGAACTGTTTCCTTTCAGTAGCAAGAGCTTACAGATTCACTGGAAATTCTGAGGTGGAGGGGACCCACAAGGATGATGGAGTCCCACTCTTATGTAAATGGCCCATACAGGGATTGCACACAAAACTTTGGTATTATTAGCACCATTAGCACCATGCTCTGACCATCTGAGCTAAGAGTTGTTGAAAAGGTGTTCATAGATCATGATTCAGGAGATGAATGGGCCTGATCTAAATTTCATACTTAGACATAATCTCTATAGAAGTAATGGAAGTTATGCTTGGTTAAGGATGGGTTGAAAATTCGAAATTGCAAGTCATACCTTTCAAATATCACTGGTACAAAGATTATCACACATTTTAGATCAAAACTGCTTACTTATTTTCCATATTAATTTTTAGTCCCTTTTTTTTTAATAAATTACTTTTTTAGAAAAGAAAAAGAGAAATAAATAACCATCAGAAATGCAAAATTGTGAAATTGAAGGTGTGGTTTCTTTGATGCACTAAGGATGATTCCCACAAGGTGTGCCACTTTCTAAATGCATGGTATTCTCCAGTCTTTCATTTTGCCCAGTTGTCAGACACAGCATCAAACAGTTGATCCCCAGAATGGAGAAAAGCTGGCCTTTATACACCTTTCAGGTTTCAGTAACTCCTCTGGAACCTCTGTTGTGAACATGCATACCTTTACAATGGTTAATGAAAGAAATCCAGTCCCGTGTGCATTATCTCATTATTATTTGCAAATAACTTCAATTCCAGTAGCTACTAACTAATCATTATAAGTTTACACTGATGCGACACAATTTGACCTAAAAATGCATACCAAGGTTTTTGGAGTAAGAAACAGATGCTTTGGTTCCCTCTTTGACATATTGCCTAAGAAGCTGGAGTAGTTTTGATGATGGAAAGATTATTGGGATGATGCATTTTGGGGCATCCCATACACATTAAAGCAGAATATAAGGTGCAATAGACTATATATTTCTTCTCCATACCGCTTAGCTATGCATCTAGTTGTATTGAAAGCAGCAAATATTGATTATAGGTTAAAGGCAATTAAAATAATGGACCTGTAGCTGGCAGAAACTGCCAAAGGATTCTTGGCACTGACAGCATTTACCACATAAGCAATGACTGTCAAATTTAATGAGCAACTATATTTTCCAGGAATAAGCATTTAATATTCACTCAATTCTATTTAAAATAACACAATTTTTATTAAATTTGTGAGCAGACAAATTTTTAAAGGGGAAAAAACAGTCTAATAAGGGCTCTAAGTACATCTGAAAGTGATTCAATGTAGAGGAATCACACAGCTACCAGATTACAACATGGCATAAGAGAAGAGAGACTGTCTTAGGCTACCTGCAATGGGAAGTCCTTGCTTTCTGCAGAAGTCTCAGGATAGCAGGGTACACAGCCAAGGCAGCTTTTTCATTTTTGTTGTGTCTGTACTTAAGCTAACCCTATCAAGCATGAGCCAAGGCTTTCAGCTGAGCTTGCTGTCAGCATAGCTAATTGCACAGGTAAAAATGGCTTTGTCACAAGCCTTTGGGTGGCACATAGCTGAACTGCCTTGGCATAAGCTGGAAAGAAAGTTTCTCTTCCAAGAACTGCAATTTTTTCCTGCTTTTCCTCTGATGCAACCCTTTGCCAGAGCCACGCATTACTCAGCCTGCATCCCCAGGTGCCAATGAGACCACCCTGCCTGTGCTATTTAAAATGTGACAGCAAGTCTGGGGTAATTTCTTAGTCTTTCTCCACCTCCAATCAAGGTATGTGGGGTAGGAAAATTTGTTCTGCCCTAAATGTCACTTTTTATCCTGAGTTGCTGCCTGGCTGCCAGTCAGGAGAGAGAAGGAAAGGAACAAACTGTACATCATTGCACCTCCTGAACATCACTGCATGCTCACCAGACACAATGGGTCGCTACCAGGTCTTCAAAGAACAGGCCTCCTTAAATGATGACCTGCTGCTACAGCTCTGGAGCAAGTTCAAAGAGAGCTAAGCAGATAATTCACATACTCTTTAATTTGCTCCATTGAAGATATCAAAGTTTTAGGGAAAGAAGAAAGGACAGCAGTTTGTAGAAAGCATTTCACTGGCACAGAGGGAGAAATAAAATAGAGGACATGTCTATGAAAAAGGCACTGATTTTAAGATATACCCAGATATATATTGTCTTATATTATTATAATTATTATAACTATATTATTATAATATATTATTACATATTGTCTCATGATTAATTATCTTTCTACTGTGGAAGAGGAGCTAGTCTTGTCTATTTTCCCTGTGTATGGTAGTATATGCATGTGAACAGTATCATTTTGAGCAATTTTTGAAGTTCTTTTGAATAGAGGCCCAAGGTTTTACTGTTTCCATTCAAGTACCCCAGAGAATGCATTTTTATGAAGTTTCACAAGTATGCCATCTTTTTACAGATACATCTTTTACATATTTATACAGCTTTTTGCATCTTTTCTTGCAAGACCAGTAACTCACATCTGGATTCTTCTTCAAGAGTGAAATCTGCAGTGTTTCCTTACGACCTTAGGAATCTGAATATACATAAATCTATGGAACCTGGTGAGATACATCCCAGAATCCTGGGGGAATTGTCTGATGTAGTTGCCAAGCCGTTCTCCATGATACTGCCATAGCAATTGGGTGGAGTCCATGGAGATTGGAAAAAGCAAAAATATTGCACCCATTTCTAAAAAGAGTAGAAAGGAGGACCCTCGAAACTATCAGTGTGTTGGCTGCATCTCTGTGCCTGGGAAGATAATGGGACAAATCCTCCTAGAAGCTGTGCTGAGGCACATGGAGGACAAGGAGATGATTTGGGACATCCAGCATGGCTTCACCAGGGGAAAGTCTTGCCTGATCAAACCAGTGGTCTTCTATGATGGAGTGACTAATCAGTGGACAAGGGAATGGCTACAGGTGTCATCTATCTGGGCTTCTGTAAGGCCTTCGACATGGTCCCTCAAAACATCAAAACATTTTTCCCTCTAAATTGGAAAGAGATGGATTTGATGGATGGGCTGTTTGGTGGATAAGGAATTGGTGGGATGGTCGCATCCAGACAGTAGTGGTCAATGACTCAGGGTTCCAATGGACAACAGTGATAAGGCATGTCCCTCGGGGGCTCATACTGGAACATGTTATTTAAAATCTTTATTAATTACATAGATGAAGAGATTGAGTGCACCCTCAGTAAATTTGCACATGACACTAAGCTGAGTGATGCAGTTGAGACACCTGAAGAATGGAATGCCATCCAGAGGGACCTGAACAAGCTTGAGAAGTGGCCCTTGGGAACCTCAAGAGGTTCAACAAAGTGTCAGATGCTGCACATGGGTAGGGGAAATCCCAGATATGAGAGCAGGTCTGAGGAGATGAAATTAGGTTAGCTGGTGGATGAAAGGCTGGACATGACTTGGCAAGGTGTGCTTGCAACGCAGAAAGTGAACTGTGTCCTGGGCTGCATCAAGAGAAGTCTGGCAGCAGGTCAAGGCAGGAATCTACCCCACCTGAATACTGTGCCTGGCTGTGGAGTCTTCAACACAGAAAGGAGGTGAGCCTGCCAAAGTGAGTCCAAAGGAAGGCCATGATCAGAGGGCTGGAGCACCTGTTCTAGGAAGAAAGGCTGAGTTAGGGCTTTTTAGCCTGGAGAAGAGAAAGCTTTGGGGTAGCCTTAGAGCATCTTCCAGTACCTAAACGGGGCTTATAAGAAAGCAGACTTTTGACAAGGACATGCAGTGACAGGACAAAGGATAATGATTTCAAACTGAAAGAAGGTAGATTCAGATATAGCTATTAGGAAGAAATTCTTTACTGTGAGGTTGGAGAGGCATTGGAACTGGTTGCCCAGAGAAACTGTGGATTTCCCATGCCTGGAAGTGTTTAGCACCAGGTAGGATAGGGTTCTGAGTAACCTGGTCTAGTGGAAGGTGTCCCTGCTCATGGCAAATGGTTGGATCTAGATGATCTTTAAGGTCCCTTTCATCCCAAGGCATTCTCTGTCTCTATGATTCCTCAAATGAAGGTGGTCACCACGCATCATTCTGCTTATTTATCCTCCTGTAGAATTTGGCTCCTTCATCCCTTCTTAAGCATCTGAAATCTAACTACTCAGAACAGTGCCTGCTCTGAGAAAACATTAAGTGATACTGGTTTTAATGTACTGTGAAGGAATTTGGTGTTATTAATGATGCAATAATTGTGTTACCATAGCTCTCTGAACTGGCTCCTGAGATTCAGTTTAGTAACAAATGAGTTCATGTCTTACCCCATAACTAACCAGGCCAAGTTACACGTCTTTCTGTGCAAAAGCACCTTATGTCACTGGGGACAAAAAAATGAGACTTTACTAAATCAGGCAGCAAATGTGTTACCATTTACTATTCATTATTGTTTCATTTATCTGTGTGAGAAACAATAAAAGAGATTTCAGCTCTGCGGGAGCCAGCAAAATTAAAATATGATAACTGTCCAAAAGAAATAGATAAATATAGGCAGTCAGTTCTGAATTCTTAGCCATAAAAGTTTAGAATAATTTTATCTAAGGCAGCATCATGGAAACCTTTTTAAACAATCTTCCTCAAGGTTTGTTTGCATGCAAAAATATACTGCATATAAGAAATATATGTTAAACTAAAATGTCTTCTTAAACTGAAAGAAGTTCTGGAACATGATCTATTAATAAAGAGAACAGACTGATTATTTTCATTTAGTTTGAGCACATGGAAAAGCCTTTCATATAAAATAAGTAATTCTATTCAAAACACTACTGTTTCATATAACCATAGAAACCTTGAATTACACTCTAAATAACAAGTTTGAATGGAACAAATGAATCCTGGATAAAACTCCACTGACCTCAATAGCTTTACAGTAAGGATAAATTTTAACTGATATACTTAGGAGGTATATGCTATGCAGGTAATGAAAACATGAATGAGAGTCAAGTTTTTTATAATTCTATGATAAAATGTAAAAGAAAACTTGCAATGAACCTTACCATAACATACCTTATAATACCACATTGTTAATAAAATATTTTTCAGATATATGTTTCTTTATTGTGCTATTTAGGCTTTCCTTAAACAATAACTGTATGTGTCTATGAAATGCAAAATATTGAAGTATAAGATGCCTCATGAGCATTACAGCTGACAGGTAAATGAGAGCAAAAAGAGGCTAAGCATACCAAATTAGATGATTTGTAATTCAATTATAAATATCTCTAGAAACCAGATAGTCACAATATAATAAAAGAGGCTTTATTTTAAACAAAAATACATTTGGCTCCCCAAGATATGGAGATAAGAACTGAGATAATGGACTTTAAATTTTATTCTGTATTATGAAATGTGAGCAGTTGTACTAGATCAGAGCAGAGAACAGCTGTCTCTTACACCTGTAAGCTCAAGTTCAAGCAGCTACTTAGAAGTGATTCTGTTTTAAGCACTTGGACAAAGTAACTCCTCCAACTACACAGTTGTCTGTCTTTGTTGCCTTGTCTCAGGTCTTTGTATCTGGTGCATTTCTAAAGCCACAGAATTTGTTGGTTTTGATTGTCTAACAGTCTTCATCTGAAACCAAAAAGGAAGCTGCTGGCCTGCATGCTATGATAACAAGAAGTTAGATCCATTAAGATGAATGTCTGGCTGCATATTTTGACTTGGATTTTTTAAATCTAGTTTTCTTTTCTCCTAAGTCTTCTTTTTTGGCAACAGCTAAATAGGACCTTGACATTTGTGGCCATACCAACATGTGTCTGCTGTGGGTATAGACAGACGCTGCCATTGCCACCTGTCTGCAGTTCTAATGTAGGTTTCTGGTAACACCATGGCTGGCAAATGTGGGATTTGGAGGTGGATGAGAATTGATGTGAAACTGATAAATCCCTGATAGCACCCTAATAACTACAGGTCTTGTAAGTAAGCTGTGGAGAAGTTGGAGGGAGACATGCTGTCAGGAGTGAAGGACTTGAAGGAGTATCAGAGGGCAGTTTCTAACACAGAGTCCTTGTGTAGTACCACTGCAACAGCCCTGTAAATTGGCTGCTAACGAAAGACTTTTTAAATTAGAATTATCGCCTCTGAAATGACCAACATTTAGGGTTTTTTTTCCTGTGCCCTGTTTCTCTTACAGAAGTTCTTGCAGAAACTTGAAAGAATAGTCTAAGTGAAAAGCAGGAAACCCTTTATATGTTAATTCCCGAGTGAAATGCAATATCTGACCTTTGGTTTTCTACCTTGAATATTGTGTGCAGTTTTGGTCACTGCAGTATAAGGAAGATACCAAACTTTTAGAGGAGGGCCATGAGGATGATGAAGGGCCTTGAGGGGAAGCCAAATGAGAAGCAGCTGTGATGCCTTAGGTTTTAACTTTTATATTTTTCAAATCCTGTATTGCCTAGTGTGTAACTCTGAAGTTTCTTGTAGCTTGTTAGCTGCTCTCCTAGGCCAGATAGACACAACAAAGCTTCTCTGAGCTTGCTGTTTGAGGACACTCAGATTGTCTTAGGCTCACAGGTGTAAACTAGGGCCCCTAGAGAGGTGGAGAAATTGAAGAAATTACATCATTAGCTAAAGTTTTAATTGGCGAATTTATGCTGATATGCAAATGGACCAAACCTATAAAAGTGTGAAAAACTCATGACCGGTCATCCATCGGGGGGTCCAGTTTGGACATAGCCTCTGGCTCCCCAAGGTGTACCTTTGAAGGCCTTTCAAATAAATCCCTACCTTTATTCCCTTGTGTCTGCTGAGCCTCTGTTTCTAGGTAGCCACTCAAGGCATCAAGGCATCAGCTGAAGTCACTTGGTTTGTTCAGCCTGGAAAAAGGAGACTGAGGGGAGACCTCATTGCAGTCTGCACCTTCCTCATGAGGGGAAGAGAAGGGGGCAGACAGTGATCTCTTCTTTGTGGTGACCAGTGACAGGACCTGAGGAAATGGAATGAAGCTGTGTCGGGGAAGGTTTAGTTTGGATATTAGGAAAAGGTTCTTCACCCAGAGGGTGGTTGGGCACTGGAACAGCTCCCCAGGGAAGTGGTCACAGCACCAAGCCTGACAGAGTTCAGGAAGCATTTGGACAGTGCTCTCAGGCACATGGTGTGACTCTTGGGGATGGTCCTGGGTAGGGATGGGAGTTGGATTAGATGATTGTTGTGGTTTCCTTCCAACTCAGCATATCCTCTGATTCTGAAAAGCAATTGAAATTCTGCAGTTTTGTCCGAAGTTTATTTCTGAAGTTGGTTTGTCTGAAGGATTCTGTTTTTTAAAGCACATCATTTCAGTTGCAACAGGCAGGTGTGTCCAAAGCATGACTATATTGTCAGGCAGACCTCCAAAGGCTTGGATTTGATAGTTGGACTTGTAACCTGCCTGTAATAAAGCAAATTTAATTTTTGCACTGTGGGATTTGGTCAGAGTCCAGATACCCATTTTCCAGCAGACCTTTGTGATTCTGAGGAAAACCAAGAGGTCTGACGATATCTTGAGCAGATTTTCTCCAGTACCTTTTACTTGCACAATGAATTTTCTCTCCATAGTTGGCAAGCTAACTTTTAGAGTCCCATATCTGTTTTGAAAAATGTTACAAAAATAAGCTGCGTGTATTGGAGAGGAAAAGGAATATTCATGTAATACTTGTGCATTTCCAAAGAGATTACCAGAGGTCATTCAAGTTTCCTATCATTTCTGTTATGATCAGACAGTGCTGAACTAGATGGAATATATTTAGTGACAAATTCATATCATGATTCTTATTTATTTCCACACAATCTGGAGAAACTTTTCCCAGAATATAGTTTCAAGAAGCAAATCTACTGAAATCATATGCAGGAGAATCCTGCACAGGATGACAGGATTTACTTTCTACTCTGACACTATGTAGGGGATTAGGATGATATTGCTGCTACAACTAGGATTTCAAAAATGTCATTTTATCTCAAGGGAAACTTCTTTCAATGCACTGCAACACTTCCAGGACAGGCAGATCCTCTCTCCTTTCCCCATTTCCAGTTGTGTGGAAGGAGAACATTACACTCTGCCTGTGTCACAAGTTTCAGGCTTCAATATCTCCCTATACTAATGGTCCAAACTTAGGGAGAAAATTGACATTTTAACATGAATTTTAGCATTTATTTGACTTGGCAATTAGTGCTTAGCTGCTCAAAGGCCAGATACGGTGTTCACCTGTGTAATTTTATAGCCCTGCCACTCCTAAACGAACAAATTTCCTTCAGATACACATTGGTAGAAATCAAATGTGAAACAGGATTACTTGAAAAGATATATCATGTTATCTTCATTCATATAACAGTTCAGAAGAGTTATATCACTGTAGAGCTGTGTTCAAGGGGACCAAGTTATTTGCAAAGAGATCAGATTAACAGACTCCTTTGATGCCACCTGTCCTTAAAGTTTATGAATCTATGAATGGATGGTCACAGACTGTTTAGAGACCTTCTTAGTATCCACAACACAACATTAGATATTACAGCAACCAGCTATCTGTTAAAACTGGTTGTATGGTGTTTTGTAACCACATTTTAAACCCTTTGCATCTTTTGTGTCAAGTTGGGAAAAATTATTTAGAACTGTCAGCAATAAACTTTCTCTGCATTCCTGTTTGATGGTGCTGGGCATGAGGTGTTTAGAAGCATGAAATGCAAGTGTGTCAGGCGTTAAAATATAGTAACATAAAATTGGTTTATGTTGCTGTGAACACATTTTCTTCATTAACTTCATTTCCAGTGCTGGACGATAATAGCTAAGGCAGAAAAATGTCCTTTGTCCCAAAAATGACACTGGTTTCATGGTAATATGATCAACTGAAATTACAAATCTTGTACAGATGTACTGTACAATGATTAAAAGTCAAGAAAAGCCATCAGGGATTTTACTCTGGGCCAGATCTACTCCTCTGCCAGGTGATGAGTGGAGAAAGAACAACTGATTTGTCTAAAACCTGTGACTTATATTCTTGAACATATCACTTTTTTTTACTACAGGTTTTCTCAGTGTATCTTGCATATGGAGGAGTAGCATGAATTTTTAAGTCTATGTCCTGAGACTTTTGTGCACCTTCATTAACCCTTTAACATATAATAAGATCCAGAATTTTATTTGGACAGGGTATTATGTATTGAGGTCATAATGTTCCACAGAATCATGGAAAAGCCTAATTTGGAAGGAACCCCTGGAGAACATCTGGTTAAATCTTCTGTTGAAGGCCTGGCTTCAAATCAGGTTATCCAGGGTCCTGTGAAATGGGGACTTGAAAATATCCAATGGGGAGATTTTATCTCTTCTTTGGAAAACTTATTTTAATGTTTACCTGTTCTTATGGTGAGGAGGTCTATTAAAATTTCAAGACAGAATTTCCCTCGAAACAACTTCTGTGTGTTACCTATCCTTCAAATATGTGTCCTTGTGAAGAGAGCACATCTGGCTTCTCTATAAAGCACTGAAAGGCTGTAATTACATTCCCCTTGAGACATCTCTTCTCTATGGTGAACAAACCCAATTTCTTCCACCATTCTTCATGTCAAGTCGTCTAACCCCCTCATCATCTTGGTGACCCTCTGCTGGACTCTATCCAACTTACCAGTTTCTCTGTTCAACTGTATAATCAAAACTGGACATGGTTTTCCCCCGTAGCCTAACAATTGTAAATTAAATTGAGATAATCACATTCTTTGTGATTATTAGTTCCTCTAATGATGCATCCCTGAGCATTATTTCCTTTCTCTGTGCAATTTTTCTTACATCCTCATAGAGCTTTGATTAAATGACATCTCTGGAGCCCAGAATGGATCTTAGGACATACTACATTGTGGAATTACATAGTTACATTGGATTTGTGTGAATTTAGGGTCAGAAATTAAGCAAAGTCTCTGTATCAAACCAATACATCTTACAGCTTGCTGATTAATTTGTGGCACTACTCCCTTATTTCCCTCTAGGTCACAAAGTGCTAGCTCACCCAAAAGCTTTTGAAAAAAATTAGCTTGACCATCATCTAGAAAAGAAAGAGAATTAAGAACTGATAAATATCTGTGCACATATGTGTCTGCACGGTATTTGTGAATAACCAAAAGCTCTTAGTAGTTCCAATTTGAGATTTTTATCTTGGTTATTTGTGGGAGAGTTTTGTGTTCAACCACAGAGAAGAAAAAAAAAACAAACCAGATTGGAAAACAATTCACTGAATCAATTAAAATGATGAATACTTTCAGGAAAATACTGACCTGCATGCAACTGTACTGAAAGTGGAAATAGTGATTATTTATTGAGTGATTATATACTGAATAAATTAGTCATTTAAAACTATTTACTCAACTTTAAAAGTCTAATTTTCAAAAGCCATGGGAGCTCTGAAAAACATAAATCTCTTCTGTTTTTGTGAGACATGGCTACCAGAGTATGCATTGTTTAGATTATCCTTTAACCTGTCAACAGACCTCCCATGCTTTTTTTTTTCTCTGGTACCTACTCATCCGGCCTTCATCATTTTTAAGAAGGGCATTCCACCATGCTGCTTGGGGTATGCTCTCCTTAAGCTCTTACAGAATTAGAAAGCTTCAGATTGGTAAAGCCATTTATCTAAAACATTTATAGAGTATATGTCTACCATTAAGAAGCAGTACATCTCAAAGCTTCCAAAAATTTGCTAGCATGCAATCATGGTCACCCTTTTCCCTATGCACAGCTGCTCAGCACACCTGTTAAGAGTATGGATGGCTTTCCAGGGAAATATGAGGGAATTAGTACCCAAAACTCTACTTACTCCATCAAGAGTAAGAAGCAGGATATAGAAATGTTAAGTCTTATGAGGAAATGAAAAACTCACAGTATTTAGCCAAACGTGAACCAAAATGCATTCCTACCATCTGTATGTTAAAAAGCTTTTCATATAAATGTAAACAAATATTTCTTCACAACATCTGTACTATGACTTCTATAATATTTTCAAGGAAAAAAACTTATAATTGATTTTCTTCCACCTTAACATTTAGTAGCAACAAACTTTTTCCATATTGAAAATACCTCCATTGTGTGAGATATTTTTGCTAGCAAAAGACCCTCTGAGAGGAAATCAATACACTGAGCTCACCATCTAAAGTTTTAATAATAATTAAGACATTAAGTAGTAACAGATGCACCTTAAAGAACTAATTGTTCACATCAGTCATATTAATTTTGCTGTTTATATTTGCCAAAGAAACAACTGGTTAGAACTAAAGGCAAGTAAAATCAAAGAGAAGATAAACTTGAACTTGTGAAGGAGAATCTTACATGGCTCCAGAATACCTGGAACAAATCCAGTCTTTTCCCCCTTGCCTAACATATGCATTTTTCCTTTAATCCCCAGCAATTTATTCTGTCAAATCTGGGACATTTGGTTGATTTCTCACCTAATAGGTTTTTCTTTTTTGTCTCTGGCCTCTCATGTCCCACCTGTATTCTTGGAAATGATGCTTCTTCACCCAAATCTGTGTTGTTTCTTTGTCTATTTTTAATACACCATGGCTCCTGCTCTTTTTCTCATTTTCGCCTTCCCCAGTGAGTCTCAGTTACCTCTCAGAAGCTTCAGTCTTTTCTTCAGCCTTCAAGGCTGCCTGCCTATCTTCCATTAGGCTTCATGCACTGCACAGGAACCATGAGTCTCACTCTCATTTCCACTGTGCAGGATCTGGTCACACAGAGGGCTTGGATGCAAAGATCCAGGGGCACGGGAGGGAGGGAGGGAGGTAGCACTAGCATCATTCATCTGGTAGGAAGCTTCTGCCTTTGTCTTTCTCTGTACATTTTTGCTAGCAGCAAATCTGGCCCTCAGTATTAGGCTAACTTGCATAGTAACTTTACTTCACCAGGAAAAATTCAACATCAGAAGGATTAATTGTATTAATTCATCACTGACATAATTTGTCCCTGTAATTATTATTTGCAAAAACCATAAATATGCTGTGCTTATCTTAGGTGCTCCAGGACTCTGGGAAGTTGGTATTTTGGAAAATGTGGTTTTGAAAACACCCATAGGGACCATGAATATGCTGTGCCCTTTCAGAGCAGGTTGCTCTGTCTGCATGAACTTGTGGAAATGCCAACATTAACATCTCTATACATCAGAGTTTGTCCATTTGGAAGATCAACATAATAAAAAATACCTCCCAGGTGGGGAGTGAGGTTGGGTACAAGTTTCACACTTGTTAAATAAATTATGTTAAGAAAAATAATTACAAAGCAACCCAAACTCTATACAATGAATCTGACCTGACTCCTTTGCATTTTGGAAATAAATCAACGTTATAATCTGTGTTTTTGTAACAGAAAAACTTAGAAACATGGTAGATATCTGACATGTCATAAATGTAGAAGTAGAGTGAAGAATTGACCTCTGAGATCAAAGTTCATCTCACAAACTAACCAAAATATTATTTTTATACAACCTCATTTTACTGTTTTTATACCAGCAATCTTCCATCATAATTAGAGCAGAATCATGGCCAAAGCAATAGACGGTGAGCTCCTGCTGTCTCTTTTAGGGTGGCAGTAGTGTTGGGGAGGTAAATATGGTAATTGTATAAAAAACTAACACTCATTCCATTCTAAATTGCCAGTACAGTCATACTTTTATGATTTTAATAGTGGAATACTACCTGACACTATAAAAAAGTAGTGAAAAACCGTCTAAAGCCTGTACGAAGAAAGATCAACTTTTTCCTGTTTTTTTTTTTTTTAGTTTTGGTTTTATTATTTTTTCTCTGACAAAATGTTCACAGGTCACTATAGGATGAAGAGCCACATTCTCTAGTTTTATCCCTGAAAGAAGGTTTAAAAATCACTATCATGCAGCACTTTCACATAAATAACAAGATGAATTCTGATTTCTTGTCATGTTTTCATGCTGATGCTGTTCTTTACATCAGACTTGTTAGCACTTCCAGGGTGGATTGACCCATGTTACAGACAACATTATGCAGGCAATTATCATGACTCAAAAATTAATGTCATTATTTGCTTTTCCTTCTATGCGTTTATCTGAAATATAAAAATTTCAGCATAAAGCAAGTGAGAATTACTCTGATGTTTCCAAGGCACAAGGCTGCATATTTTAAAGTATTCAAATGATAATTGGTTATCTTCATTTCCATTGTATTAAAATGTTCGTGAATGTAAAGAACATTCAGAATAGTAAAAGAACTTTGTAGAAAGTAGAAACCACGTTAGTAGACCACACTGTGATAAAGTTTCCTTGTGGTAACTCAAGAATACATATAAGACTAACATGATGAAAAGTGAGTGGATTTTAAATCCCTACTTTGTGGCAACTGTATTTCAGTGCCCTTCTGGATAAAATTGAATGGATTTCAATCTGGATGAATGAAACAAATGAAAACTGAAAGAAAATTTTGGAAGATGAGATTCAAGAATATGAAACTACTTGCTTAGATTTGGGATTAGTAATTCTTGATACGGCGTGGTGTAATTCTCTTTCATAACTCACAACAATAATCAGTGATGTAATGAGGAACAGTTCCATCTTCATTATTTCTTTCCCCTACTTGTCAGAAAGTTTTCCCTGCAAGCATTTACAGGCTTTTATCTAATTTAATCAATCTAAAAATATCCTATGGCATTTTATTGTTCTTTGTACTGGTTTGAAAACAAACCAGTGGGAGATCACAGGTCAGGATTAAAAATAAGTGTAATAATACAAGGAAAAGCACTGGCAAAGTCAGGATACAACCTGAGACCCTGTTAGGGTGGTGGTATCAGTCCAAATGAAGTAGCTCAGTTGAAGCAGTGATCCTATGGAAGGTCTGATCTCCAGCTGAAGGTCCAGTAGTAGCTCTTGTCCTCTAGGAACTCAGTAGACAGGGCTAATTTAGGCAGTTCCAAGGCCAGGTTATATCCAGGTGGGAATGCTTGGCTCCTCCCTCCTGGGCGGAGCATCTCACAATAGGATGAGATAAGTCCATGAGTCATGCAGTGGTTTCTTGCTGGCCCATTGTCTGTTATCAGGGGTGGGTCACAGCAGGAGATAACAGCTAATGGCCCACAGCTGGTGGTAATAGAATTCTTAAATACATCTATATTGTAACATAGGACATTCTTGAATAGAAAACATGACGCTGGCATATCAGATGTCTGCTTTAAAAAAAAAAAAATCACCATAATCTTAATTATCTGCAAATTGCAAAACGATAAGGGACTTGATTTGTTATTTTGGTGGTAAATTAGAGAAGCACAGTGAGAGTTAGTGAATAAAATGTCAAATAAAGTATTTTTCAGCTTAACCTAATGAGAAATTTGTTTCTTAAGTATTCTCTTTGTTTGTTGTTATAAGCCATCAGCTTCCAGGTTTCTCTCTGAATGGATAGGGAGATCAAATCCTGCAGAGAGATTGTGTGGTGTTTGCCTGTTAGTGGGCTACTACTCTATGACACTTCCAGAAAGTCTGAGACTGTCTTTTTTAGTGCTGAGTCCATTGTGTCTATGGTATGTAAAACGTGATGGAAATTAAACCTGCCTCTCAAAATTTAAGAACGTAAATTTTAAATACAGAGTGTTAATAATGAGAATAAAGAGGGTTAGTGAAAGTGTCACAGGAATCTCTTGCCCCTGAAGTTTGCTTATTTTGCAGATCAAACAGTACAGAGAAATTGAATCAAAATGGTGCAATCACAGGACAATTCAGGTTGAAGGGAGCTCTGGAGATCATTTAGTCCAACCTCCCTCTCAAAGCAGGGATAGCTTTTGTCAGATCTGGGTATTCAGAGTCATATTCAGCTGACTTCTGGAAACCTTCAGGAATGGAGACTCCAAAGCCTTTTGGGGCAAACAGTTACTGTATTTTATCACCCTCATGTAAAGAGATTTTTCTTTATAGCCAACTAGAATTCTCTCTGTTGCAACTTTTGTCTGTTTCTTCTTGTCATATTTCTGCGTACATCTGACAAATGTCTGGGTCCATGGTCTACAAACCCTATCTTAGGAAAATAAGACAAATTATGTTTCTCCTTTGCTTTCATTTCTGTAGGCTAAATAAACTTCCTTCTCTTGGTCTCACCAAGGTTCCAGTTCCCTGCTGATCAAAATGATCAAACTCCACTGAATTCTCTTGTGATTATTGATAGAGCTCTTGCACTAGAGGAAAAACTGGATGGTTTATTCCAGATGTGGCCCTCCAAGGAGTGAGCTAAGAGTAATAATCACTTTCCTTGACCTGACAGTTAGGATTTTACTAATGTAGTCCAGTACACAGTAAACACAATCAGTACAAACATGTGTTTTTGTCTCATGCTTAGTAGCAAACCAAGAACGTCCACCAGGAACTTCACATCCTTTTCTGTCGAGGTGTTTTGCAGTTAGTCAGTTCTCAAAGTCACTCTTTCTTCAGCGTCTCATGAAACACTTCCCAGGACTTCTAGATCGTGAAATACCCAAGTCACAAACTGGTTAATTTCTGCCTCTCAAAGAACTCACATAAAATGTCATTACCACTTTTTTCTATTTGTGTTTGAAAGATGCATTTCTGAAAAAAACAGTAAGGAGCTAGAGATGTGAAATATATGTGGAACATATAAAACAGGTATCTCAGCAAGTCATTACTACTCTGTGAAGAATGCTTTTATGTGCCTTGGAAGGACATTGCCAAGTAATTTTCACAAATATACTTCACGTTTTATTGTTATTTTAGGCAACATAAAAAATTAACATAAAGCCAAAGAAAAGCTCTTAGATTCTTAATTGCAAGCATTACATTGCAAATGATAAATGAAAGAACTTTCTTCTAAATTGCTTGTAATACTCTCTCAAAGTCTGAACTTCCCTGTGAGCCCAGCATTCTCTTTGTCCCTAGTGAGCCCCATCTGTAGGTTTGTTTGCGGTTTTTTTCCACATAGTAAATTTTTGTTATCTAATTCCTAATAAATCTTTTTTTATGATATACACTACCCAGTAACAACAACTTTTACAGCCTTTTATTTTAACACTCAGTTATTTTACAGTTAATTGTCCAATTGACCTCTGAGGGGTCCACAATATCCTGTTTCATGCACTGCTACTTCATTCAGTCTTTTATAACTGTCAAATCAATATACAGTTATGTTACTCAAAGATCTGAAGGATGTGCACAAAGTGTTGTTGCCTACCGTCCTGCAACATTTTAGAGTAACTGTTAAGAGATCTTATTTTTTCTTTTTTTTGCCCTTAACACAGAAGGCTTAAAATGCAGCCATTAATGGGTGCATAGTTGTGACAGATGCATACAGAATCACTTGTTATTTCCCAATTTTCTATTCAATGAGTAGAGATATTGACATAGTTTTATTCCAGATGATTGATGTTTACTTCTTAAACTGTTCAAAACCAAGAGGCCTTGAATGGGAGTGCTGCCATGTGTATTTGTTGACCTATGGTATTTACATTTCTTTAGTCTTCTTAACTCTGTTCAAATGGTCACTTTTGTGATGAACTGATTCTCTTAAATAGCATTTGGACAAAAGAGAATAAACAAGCATATCTGAACACTGAAACCTGCATGTCCCACACTTTTGAGGTTCTCAGCACGCTCATTAGATGTATTTTGGACCACTCTCACTAGCTCTTTCAAAAACAAGTCCCATGAAAAGGCAATTGATTCCTGAAACATGTCACGTGGATGAAACTGCACCAAGCCTAGGAAATAATACTTATCTCCTAGTCTTACAGGGTATTCCCTGCAGAGGACACTGTGATGGTTTTGGATTAAATAGTGTAAATTTTCTCCATAGTGGTTAGTACGGGGCTGCGTTTTGCATTTGTCCTGAAAACAATGTTGATTACACAGGGGTGTTTTCATTACCCTTGAGTGGTGCTTACGCATCGCCAAGGCCTTTTCTGCTTCTCACATCGCCCTGCCTGTGAGAAGGCTGGGGCTGTACAAGGACTCGAGAGGGGACACACCCAGGACAACTGACCCTAACTGACCAAAGGGATATTGCACACTACATGGGATCATGCTCAGCAAATAAAGCTGGGGGAAGAATAAGGAAGGGGAGGCAGATTTGGAGTCAAGACCTTTGCCTTCCCAACTCACCATTACGCATGGTGGAGCTCTGCTTTCCTGAAGATGGCTGAATACCTGCCTACCCATGGGAAGTGGGGAATGAAATCTTTGTCCTGCTTTGCTAGCACATGCAGCTTTTGCTTTGTCTATTAAACTGTTTTTATCTCAGCCCATGAGTTTTCTCACTTTTACTCTCCTGAATGTCTCCCCCATCGCTCAGGGGCTAAATAAGTGAGCAGCAGTGTGACATGTAGTTGCCAGCTGGGGTTAAAACGTGACATGACACCCAGAGACAAATGCAATGTAGAGGGCAATGACTATTGTGTTAACGTGGGGGTGAGCTCCTGTCTGAATGGACAGGACACGGTCTTGTGCCCTATGACTTGTGGCCAAAATCTCTTCCTTTCTTTTGTCTCATAGTTTAGATGCATAACTAAAGTACATTCTCAGGGCTCATAGATGGCTTTCAGGTTATCATATCCTTACATATCCCAAAATCATTAGTAAAATGTAACAATACAATGTCAGTAATATCGTTTATTACATCCATTATATCTGCCTATAGGAAAGGATTCTTTGAAAGACAAGAGTTTATGGTGAAGCCACACTTGAATTCAACTGTGGAAATAAAATTATTGCACATAACTTGAATTAAAATATATTTTAGCTTGTCTTTTCATTGCAACCTTAACATAATGCTGTATTTTATAGTTTTCACAGCCTATTTCCAGACTGTAACTTCCAAGTCCCTTTGCCTATGTTGCCTTTTATTTTTCAGTTAGACAAGTTCAATGGAAGCATGTAGTGCTAGGCATTTTTCTTCATGACAGAGATACACTGAGTTTCCAATTTCAACAGTTTCTCAGAGACACTTTTCAGTAGTTTTACCTCTGAATTTGGGTGCATAATGCAACATCTTAATGGAACATAGCTAGCAAACTCTGCAAACTTTTTGTTTCCTTTTTTTTTCTTTTATGTTATTACTAGGTATCACAAAATTTAATTCTTCTGGCATAATACATATTTTTTTTATTTTCTTGAAGTGTTCAAAATCCTCTTTTATATATAGGTCAATTATGTTAATAATAATTTTATCTTTGTATTAAGATTCAAAGTTTGTCTAATATTAATTTGCCTAATATAAACCCATTCATATCCAACATAATTTGTTCTTAATCATTGGAGACTTGCTAGACTTTCTCATTGTCTTGAACTCTCTGTGAACTACAAAGCTGGTTTGTCATTGACTATTTTTAACAGCACACTCATTTTCACGTTTTTTTCTAGTCTTCTTTTTTAGTTGCATGTCTAACATTATTTCATACAGTAGGTAATGGCTAATCTGAACGGATTATTTTAGCTGAGAATACCATTACCAGTTTCTCTGATCCTCTTGATGAGCAATCTTTTGGTGTTTCTTCTCTTTCAGAATAAATGATTTTAAAAATCTAATTCTTTTTTACTGGGCACCTCCATACACCACATATTCAGTGGCTACGTATTCAGAAGCTGTGTATTACTCCCTTCTTGAGTTTTTTTTCTTCATAAACACATCTAAGTTTTTATTACTAACACTTCAGAAAGGTACTTTAAAAATCTAAACCTTTATTGGGTTTTAGAGTCGAAGATTTCACTCTGGTTACATAGAAACAAGGGAAAAATAAAGAGAACTAGGGATAAATTGTAAATGCAATGTCAACAAACATAATTACATACACTAAATATATTCTAGACTACTGGACCAAATTACTACAATTTACAAATGCTAATAAAAAGTTATTATTTTAACAGTTAAAAGGAATGTTTAGAAAGAGGAGAAACTATTTTTCCAGTCATTGCTTTGGCACACAGTGCATTTACTATATTTAATTCTGTTTGTTAAAGTAATATTTACTTTAAAGTTTCACCAGAGACATAGTGCTGTTAAATATTAATGCTTTTGGTGCTAGTGTTGGGCAAGATTAATGTATGGATTGTGCTAAAAATCTGAGACTTATAATTAACACTGCAAGTGAAAACATCACCACTTACTTGATAATAAATAATTTGAAATTATTTGTAGGTAAAAAAGTAATTGCTTTTATTACTTCATTAGTATAAAACAATGAATCATATAAGAGAGGCTGGAGAGGACTTCAGCAAGTCAGTACCCTGCTCAAAAGAGGACTAAGGAAATTAGTTTAGATTGATAGGGACTGTGTCCAGGATCATATAATCCTCATTTAATTATAGAATCTCTACCTTAGATTATTTTGTGATTATGTACCTTTTCTCACCTAGGTCCAGATACTCATCTGTTTGTTGAAATTAATGCACTTTCAGGTAGGCCCTTCCTCTTTTGTCTTTGGCAGTTCTTAGTGTGTTGATGCCAAACATTTAAGTAATGAATTAAGTCTCAAAAAAAAAAATTGAAAAAATCACAAGATATAAAACCAGTAGAAATTAATTTTAAATTTTTTCAGTAGGATTTTGACAGTGAGATATATTCCAAAATCAAAAATAAAAATAAATGAAGGATGGTTTTCACCTTGAAAACCTGTAAAAAGTCTTAGCATAAACAAAAGCACTGAATCAGAGGTTGTTTACTGCTAAGAGACCAGAAGTAGATTTGGAATTTGGACACTGTAGCATTTATCTACCACCAGTTATATACCTAGCACTTTTGCTCCAAAGTATTAGAAACTTCTTGTCTAATGTGCGTGTCCTCCTTGAAAAGATAAAGTTATACCAAACTGCCTTTCATTTATTTTTATTTTTAGTGTTCAAATATATCCACACTGAGAACTGCCAAAGAAAACAGAAAAATGAATTTTTACTCTGGTTTTGTGTTAAAATACTTAATCGATTTTTATCTGTTTCATTCATTGAGGAAAATTACAAGAAAAACATACTTAGCAGGAAATCCTCTCAGGTAAATGAAAACTTAAAAATCATCAATTATTCAGTTGAAAATTTTTCTCAAACTTCATAGTAACTATAAATTTAAAAACATAATTTTTATTTGGCAAGTCTTTAAACTTTCTGATACCATCTGGATAGACATTATTTGGCATGAATTTTGAAGTAAAATTTAATTATCAAAGTAAGTATTTATGTTTCCACAGCAGTAACTGCAGTTACAGAAGTTTTCTCATCCCATACTAGAGACCAGGTCAGGATCAGATCATTCCTCAACATTTGGCTTAAATCAAAGCCAGAAACATTCTTAATGGTCAACAGTCTGTGAGAGGAAGGTGCAAGAATGGGTCTTCTATTTCAGCCGAATAGTTACCTGAAAATAATTTTTTTCATCCTCTATCAAGGAAGGTGGGTTTAGGTAAGACATAAACTCAGTAACGAAATACTGTGCAAGTTAAGGGAAAGAAAGTAAAACAAGTAAGTGTTGTCTCCTGAGCACATTCATACTTCAAATGTGTCTGTACAATTTTTTAAAGAAGAGGTAACAAAATTAGCTGTATTTCTGAAAGAATGACTTCTTCCTTGGTTACAATCTGTACACTCTTATCTAATACTTCCTTATGGCTCTATGGAATGCTATTTCAGACTCATGGAGATATTGCAACAGATGATAACGGGAATTCATTCAGGCTCATGTGGAAAATAATAAACATGGCACCATTAGCATGGACAAAACTTCTAGAACTGGGTTTTAATGGTTTATGTTCTATTTAAATGAAAAGTGTATTTGATAATTAGAAGACTGTCCACTAGATCAAACACATATAACACTGTAATCCAAGGGAGTTAATACTTAACTTAAACCAGGATGTCACAGTGTGAAGATCTATCAAGGAATGCTGAAAAATAGTATTACATAATGCCATCTTGTGGATGCTTTATAGACCTCTTGGGGAGAGGATAGAATTAGGCAAAGCACATATTCCACACCGTTAGTTTGCAGAGCCTTTAAAGGTTTCCAAAGAGTATAAGTAGTACATTTAAATAAATTTGAGATTACTTTTACTCAAGACAGATCTCTCAAATAATTAATTAATCATTTTGAAAATAGAGAAACTGAGGCTGAGAGATTTCCATTGTATTAATAATCAAAAAAACCCCCAAACACAATCAGAAAACCTAACAACTCGTAGCGTGATTCAGATGTCAGGTTTCCATAAAAGCCATCATCTTAGCTATGTTATTGCTGAAAATTCATTTTCAATCCATTAAATACACATTTTGAGGATGCTAAAACACCTTCCTGAAACAAAAGTTTTTATTATAAAGGTTAGCAAGTAAAAAAATAACAAACACCATGCACATAAATACAAAATATATATTTTCAGAAGTACTCAAGCTGCATTATTTTGCAACTATTTTGCCTGAAACACCTTTTCCATGAAGACGAGCGATTTGGGGTTGTTCAACCCAAAGAAGAGAAGGCTCTGGAGAGACCATACAGCAGCCTTCAAAGATAGCTACAGGAAAGCTGGAGAGGGACTTTTGATAGGAGCATGTAGTGATAAGAAAAGTGGGAATGGCTTCAAACTGAAAGAGGGCAGTTAAACTGAAAGATTAGGTATTAGGAAGGAATTCTTTATTGTGAGGGTGGTGAGGCACTAAAATTAGGTTGCCCAGAGAAATTGTGAGTGCCTCATCCATGGAACTGTTGAAGGATGGGTCCCTGAGCAATCTGTCTTAGTGGAAGATGTTCCTGTCCTTTGCAGTAGGATGGGAATTAGTTGATCTGTAGAGATAAAGAGATCCTTTTTCCCTTCCATGATATAATGCTATCATTCTATGATTATAGACTAATCAACTGCTCAAATGTCTTCTGATTTAGGCGTATTACTACTTTTATCTGAAAGAAAAGAAGCATGAGGTACTTAGAGCATAAGAAAAATCACCTCTGGTCAAAGAGTGTTTGAAAGGAAAAGACAGAAATATCATTTGAATGTTGAGTATTTAATTTTTTTTTCATTCCAAGAACACAACATCATCTACACTGTACTGCTAAACTTTTAAGAATCACTTGTAACTGTGCAAATTTAATATTGTAGAGCTGCGAACCTGATCCTCTGCAGAGAGAAGAAAGGAACCTCAAAATAAATTTATTTTAAATGAGTATGAAAATGTGGTCCTACAGTTTTTGTTTATTTACTGTAACATTTGCCATGGAAAACTGATCATCCAAGTGACTTTCAATATGGTTGAGGGTGTCTACACAAGTCCAATAGAATTTAGGAAATTTACTTTGAGGGAAATTGAATGTATATGGAGCAGCAAACCCAGTCCCGGTGTTGCCTTTTCCTGGTCTTAAAATTAGGAACCAACACAGTTAGAGTGGGGAAAAAGGGGTTTTACCTTAGTATGTATTTTAAGGATGCCTAGGTGCACCACATCCAGGTAGAATGCACCAAAATGCACCCCAGAATGCACACACACGATAGATCACATTTATTTATAGGCCTTGCAAATTAGCATATCTATCAAAGATTCCTCAGTGAGAGGCTCAAATGAACCCCTCATGCCAAAGAATTCTTCCTTGGATGGGCCTATCTTGGTTTACAGAATGTGTTTTGGAGAGGACCTTGGTGTCTGGGGCTTTCTGACCCCCAACTGTGAGGTTTCCAACATGTTTGGTCTCTTGGCTTGACAGAACTTTGGGTCTAAGCTGGTTATCAGACTTAGAGAATTACAAGTATATGGGCTAAAAGCACTAAGGATATATAAAAGCTATATAAAAGGGTATATAAAAGGATATATATTAAATAAGGTATATTAAAAAGGCAAAAAATCATGGCATCACTGGTTTGTCTATACATTATTGAACTTGCTTAGGTTTTGATCTTTCTTTTCACACAAGGGAGTTATGGAGCCAAGTCAATGGAATAGAATAAGAAAATAGTACAGCCAGGTATTTTTTCCCTATAAAATGATGCTGACAGGGAGTTCACATAGACCACAGCCCTAGCTGAGTTATTTTCATATCAGCTCTGATTTTCTGCTCGTGTTCTCCAAGATCACACCCACCAACGGTCTTGGCAACCCAATCCAGGCCTTCTTTGTCCTTACAGTGAAACTATTTTTCCTGACATATAGTCTATTTGTTTCCTGGTTTAGCTTTCTTTCCCTGTTACTGATGAATAAAGAGAAAAGACCATTAACTTTGCAGCAATCTTCTATGGCCCCTTTTTCCTCTAATCCAATAACTGTAACTCTCAAACATTTCGGAGGCACTACATCTTCAGAATATCTCCTCTTACTTGTTGTTCTCCTAAGTCACTGGTTGATTTTCAGCCTTTTTGAAAATGAATTTCTGCGTAAATAAGATTTTACTTGGGTTGTCCATAGTAGGGGACCAGCCCACCTGTCTTTGCGTGAATTTGCACAAGGTATTGGAAATGAACAGTGAAAATGAATTGTTGACTTAGCTTTTTCAGGAAAAATAAAAACAAAAAAGAAATTTCATAGCAAGCAAAAAAGAAACTGTAAGACTGCCAGCTTGTAGAATTGGTACTGTCTAGGAGGTCAGATCATAAACAGGGGATTTGGTAGCAGAAGAACAGATATAAGGTAAAAAGACTTATTTCTATTAAAAAAAAAAGGGGGAAAAACCTAAATATAAAAAATATTCAGGAGGTCCCAAAAAACAACAACAAAAGAGTTGGTTTTTTTTTTTGTTTTTTTTGTGTTTTTTTTTAACTGCTATTTTGGCTGTAGGAATTACTTTGGTTACAAGGAGAGCAAAATCTAATTGTCTTTTCCAGAATGTTCCTGCATATTCTCATTCACTGAAATTTAATAAGTATTTCTATTCCCAGGAAGACTGGAAAAAGCGTTCTTTAAAGAGAAACTGAACTACTGTTTTTCGCTCTGCTGGATTGCACCTCAGATTTAGGAGGGAAGGTCAAGGTGATGCAGCTCTGAAAACTAACAGATCTCCCAGAGCTGCTCCGTGCATTTCTGCAGCGGTAGTAGTCTGTGGGCAAGTCACAGATACTTGATATTTCCCCCAGATTATCTAGCATGTTTCTGCACTGGGTTTGTCATTACTCTTCTCAAAACAGGAAAATCCTGCTGGATTATGAGATCATTATTCTATGAGTCGAAAGTACTTCCCAAATGAAGAAGTTACGGATTTCTTGACCATTTTTGCACTCAGTGAAAATATTTAACGTCTGCATTAGCTTTATTTAGGCAGACATTTTTGATGTTGGTTTTACTTAGACAGCAAAGATTGGTAGGACTTTTACATAAAGTATTTAAAATAATGTTAGATTTTCTAAAGCTGCCTTTTACAGACTTCCATCTTTACTAAGGTATATTTTATTTCATATCTTTTGTACCATCAGGCTTAAATGTAAAACATAACTAAAAAATTTTTTAATATTTATGTTAAAATTGACCTACTCTAGTACATCTACAAGATCTAAATATACCATGATTCTTTGGCTCTGATCTCCGAAGCAATTAAATTTTCTTGATTTTTTTCTTTTCTTTTTTTTTTTATAATTATCTCTTAACACATTTCCCATCAATTTATTAGTTATAACTAAGAATTATCTGTATTACCAAAGTCCACAATATTAAAAGACACTATAATGAAGCTCAGTTACTTTGGAAATGATGGTATCACTTTACCCATTTGAAGACTAAACAGAAGGAAGCATTGTGTTGCACTTTGTTTGCAATATCATTTTAAAGCTTTTTGATTGTTTGGGTTTTTTGTCCTGAGCAGATGAGTACATAAAAGCACAAGATATTCTAGAAGTCATTGGAACATTCTCTAAATACCATTTTTCTATCTTAATGAATTCGCAGGGATCCGAAGAGAAAGTGGGGCATATCATTTTAGGTTCAATAGTGGTTTAGAGCACTCATTATAAAGCTGTTCAATACAAAATTATCTTTAATATAAGGCTACTGCATTTTGGACTAAAATGTATTTACCTTATTACTGAAGCCTTCTTCTGTCAGTGTTTTATGCTGTGAAAATAGGAAGAAGGGGAAAAATAATCTGACAATAGTTAGATATCTCAACTGGTATTTAGAAAAATTTGTTGTCCTAGAGAATTCCAAAAAGTTGAGTTTCCTATTTGAAGGGTAATTTTTATTTCTGAAATGTGGTAAGTTCAGAATAAATAAAAATCTCTGTGGCTTTCCAATTTATATTATTAGAGCATATATTACATAAACTTAGCAACAATCCTCTGTTGCTGAGCATTCAGACAGTGAGGCATTTATTTATATATATCCTGCATCCTGATGCATGTGGGTCCTCTTTGTAGGGAAACAGCTTTTGCCCAAAATGCTCTACAGAGCCAGTGTTGCCTTGTGCATGGTTTGGAAGATGTGACCTGACTCCCAGCCAAGGCAATAGCAAGGCAGTGATCAGTCTGAAGCCAGCAAACCCACTCACTTGATAACCAAGCTGCTCAGCACATGCATGGGTAGGACATATTTTCCCTTAGAACATTTGCCCTTTTACTTTTCATGCAAAACCAGCACAACCATCTCCTTTTGCAGTGTGGTTCAATGGCTTTTAAGACAGGATTTGAGAACAGCTACAGGCTGTGGGCTGGCAAAGTCACATCTTCGTAATTTTTTGATGAAGGAGATTTTACAAAATTTCTAGCCAATGTAATAAACTTACCAGTTTTGCTAGATCTGGATAACTGCAATGCCTCTGCTTCTGACAACTCCATGGTTTCCTGTCCCAAGTCAGGTGATTCTGCAGGCAGAGGGAATGGACTCATCTCAGTGACAAACAGTATTCTTTTACTTACCAGAGCGGTCCTGGATGGTGCACTGCCAGCAGCAACCAAAGATCTTCATCAGGAAAACATGAACTACTGGAGCAGATTGGCACAGGCACTGCTCACTGCCTTGCTTGTAGAGTGGGGCAGGTTCATGCCGTGGCTTTGGCCAGGCTGGCTGCACTTAGGCTAATGGTAATTACAGAGCAGCAGGCTGGTAAGAGTGTTCAAAAAGACTACTCAAAAAAATTGAGAACTATAGGAAAGATGTTTATAAAAATTGACAGCACGGAGGTGGCTGGAAAGGAAGAGCAAAAATGTAAGTCTGACTTTTGATATCTCACATTTATAAGAAAAAATGGCTTATATTGCACAGCTGTGAATTAAAAGTTCTTTCCAGTCCCCTTTTAAAACAGTTTTGGGGTTGATTTTCTGACTGCTGGGTCCTCCTGTACTTTCATATTTCTTCTGAAAATAAGGAGCAACCCAATGAGAAGACTTTAAACCTTGAGGAGGAGCCAAAACTGGAGTTTGACGAGTTTGATGGGCTGGAAGGTCATGCTATCAGAGGTTGCGAATCTCACAAGCTGCCCTTTTTGAAAAGCTGATTGAGGAAGATCAGTTTAAACTGGCATTTGTGATGGGAGAGGGCTTGCAAAGCCCTAGCACCAGAAAGAAGACACAGATGTAAAGGGTCAGGGATTTGCTTGTGAGGCCATGGAGGAAAGTGAAATCTTGGGTTCAGGATGCAGAAATAATGAAGTCAAGAGCTATGTAGAGGTGGGATGCTGCAGAGGAGAAAAAAATGTAATGTATAAGCACATTGCAGAGGGTTTGCCCACTTGACTAACACTTGTTTATTGATGCTTGATATATTGAACTTAGGAATACAAGCATTAAGGACCAGCAATAAATTTCCCACCAAATCTGAAGCTAGAGTATGGTTTTCATTGATAAATTAGGAACTGAAGACAAGATCCTTAATTTTCCCTTTTTTTTTTTTTTTTTTTTTTTTTTTTTTTTTTTTTTTTTTTTTTTTTTTTTTTTTTTTGGTGCAGTATGGAGAACATGTGCTGCAACAGTTTACCTCCACAGAACAACTGGATTTAGGAAAAGGGTCTTCTTGTTATTCATAATTTTTATTTTAGGACTATAAATCCTGTTTTTTCTGTTCCATAATTCAAACATAGTTTTCCACATTTGCTATCAATTGGGAGGCAGCAATGCCCTGGCATTTCATTGGAAGACTAGTTTTCTGAGGAGAAATAAAATTTTATTTCAGCTGTAGGCATAAGTCTTCTCTGCATTCTCCTACAACCACCGCTTTAAATTCCTTGATGTTTATTAATGTCCTCTACTTTGA
>VZRQ01005225.1:122654-158939 GCA_013397975.1 Machaerirhynchus nigripectus | reverse complement strand
CTATTTGAAAATATACTAAATAATAAATTACTTTTTTATATATAAAGTAATTTACATTCATGATTTCCAGCAGAGCTGTAATGCCATGGTATTTTTCAAAAATACAGAGACATAAGATTCTAACGTATTTGCAGAGGTGATGTGAAGTAGCATCGTATGCTGTCCTTCAGTTTGTCTTCTCAAAGCCAGTACTCTGAACGACTAGCTTTCACAGTGGGGAGTATGAAAAGTCCTAGGATTTAAATATAACTTAAGACTTTCAATGAAAACTGCAATACAATATAGTTAGGAAATAACTTTTTCCAAACCAAGACAATATTTCATGTATATATTGTAAGTACCGAGCAAGTAATCAAGAAAAAATAATTGCTTATAACCAATACAAAAGTAAAATTACTGTGGCAGAGATTTAAAGAAATGCAATTCCACACCTGAAGACCCACATCTCTTTTGACCGTTTAACTAACATTAAGCAACATATGTGTAAATTATGATATTTGTACAGCCCAGCAATGGGAACAGAACTTCCAGCATGAGAAGTGCTGATAAATGTTTGCAAAGTCCAGACCAAATCTAATCCTCTGGATTCTGTTCTGTAGGTTTGTAAGCACTGAGCACCCCGCATCAATAAAACACATGAGATACTTTGCACACTAATGCCCAGTTTTTCCTTTAGTGAGATTTAATTGTATTCCTCTGCATTTTTTTATTTAATAGGGCCAGCAAAAGAGAAAGAACAACAAATAACATGCTGTATATATGGTCAGACCTTTAATCTTTTTTTTTCTGCAATGCATCAAGTAAAATCCTCTGTTAGAATGATCACTAAATTGACAGACATTTAGAGTTATACCTGCCCAAGACATATCAAATCATTACTATTCTAACAAATATCAAGACACAATTTTTAAATTCCTTGTCTTGCCTTACACTGGTTTTGGTACCAATTTAGATTCAGAAACTAACATTTTTGCTTTAAATAAAATTTCAGGAGTTTGAAAAATGACTGCTGGGTATGCCCAGCTATTTTTTTCCTCTCCTGCACTGCATACCTGGGTATCAACATCAAAGGTAAAATGTGCCAGGATGCATGTTCTTTATCTTCCACACCTAGAGCAGCAATCTGTCATGAACACACAAGAGACAACAGGAATATTGCAATGCTAGCAAACAATGTCAGAGAAAAATGCAATATTTGTGCCCTTTCACACCTTCTCTACCTTTTTGTTTCTAGTTTTATTGCTTAACTGAGAAGTTAGGCATGTCTCCAGGCTGTAAAAAATAACAGATTTAAATATTTCCACTGCCATTGACTCAGCAGGGGAACATCCCTAGAATTGTTTATACAAACAAACAGAATTACTTTAATATACTTCTTTGTTAATACAAATTTAGTAATACAAATAATGACACCATATATGGGTCATTGTAATGTGTTTTTTTGTTTTTCTTCCTGCATTTCTGTCCATTCTGTATTTTGTAAGCCTAACCATGAAAAATCATTTCTAAATTTGTTTGATCTGTATTAAGACTTTCTAGGGTCATGCTTGATTTAACACAATTTATTGTGACTCTTCCTGCTGAGTTTAATCATAGCAAGATGCAGATTTCTTTCTGCTCATGGTAAAATTCAGCACAGACTTCTCCCAGGATTTGCACATCTGTTTTGCTAATCTATATTCTGCAGAATGACAAATACAAGCCATGTAAGTCATACATTTTGCTGACTCCAGTGAATATACGTGAAACACCTGAAGTATGGCATGAAAGACAAAAGTCAAAGGAGTTTTTAAAGCCTAAGATGGTATTGGTTCTATAGTTATTTGTATGCTAATGATTTCCAGCCTCTGAAGACTTGAAAGAAGCTAAAGAGATTTATTCAGGTCCCCGCAGGATTAGATACACTGTCAGATCCTCATTCCTATTATTTTGTTCTCTGGAAGCACTAACTGCCAGAAAGGCTGTTAAGCGGGGCTGGTCACAGTTTGGGGGGAGATGTATTAGCCGTTAGAGATAAAGTTTCTCTGTAACACTTTACAAAAACATAGGACTTTGCTTAAATTTTGGTACTGATCAGACTAACACGGAAATAGCTTGGGAATCATGCAGCAACCAGGAATTCAGATCAGAATGGGCCTTGTCCACCACTTGGTTGAAAAAAGCAACATTTCATTTCAATTTTCTCAGTGGAATTGTTTCACATATCGTAAATGTACTGCTTGTAATATTCAGGGCTATGGATATCTCCATGCTTCACCTTCAGATTGAACGAAATTGAATGAAATATTAAGCTAACTTAGATCTGCTTTGTCATGTGAACTGTGAAAAATATCTGAATGGGGAGCAAAACAAAAACCAAAATTTTTCAACAATATACAAAAACCTCTTTTAAAACTTCAGATTTATTTTTGTTTCTTTCTTTTGTCTTCTTTTTATTTATTTATTTATTTGTTCATTTGCTTCATTATTATTCTCTATGGGTTTGGGATGTTCATTTTGGAAGGACAGTTATGTCATGATGTCGATCACTGAGATTGTAACTTTTGTTAAAAATTAGAAGATTTTTTATGTGGAATTTCTCTTAGGAATAATTTCAGATTAAACATCTGCCCAATTTCTTCCACAGAAAGATAACTGATGAAGACAACACAGGTAGAGCAATTATTATTGAAGCCTTTTAATGGAATTTGGAATGTCTTTTATTACAGTTCTGTATCACTTTAAAAAATGCAGCAGTACCAGCTAAATGAAACTGAATTATTTAGGAATAATTTATGGAATCTCTACACAATTTATACTGCTAACAAACACCGAGGACAAAATACATCCTGCTTGATTCCATCCCCCACTTTTTAAATCTTTTTACATCCTTAATAGGTATTATGGGCCTGAGGGTTTGTCAGATTAAAGATTAGCGGGTGTTTTGTCTACAGGTTTTCTGGCAATGAATAATTAAAAACAATATGCTCACATGAATGTAGCTTTCAATTATTACTTCATGCCCACTAAGTTTTCTTCTGTTTACCCCATGCAATCTGCATCTATTGGGTTTCTATGTAAGCCTGAGGGTATTAAGTAACTGGTTTTTTTCCTCCTGTATTATCATCATCCATTAGTTATCTACACACTTGCTGATACACACCATGTCCTCTCCCTCCCAGATGTACACAAAGACAAATGCTAATTTTCTTAAAACATCTTGTTTCAACATTTCAATGACAGATGTCTTTCAGTTAACACCCTATGGTCACTGTCTTCCTTACAGCTATAAAACCATTGGGTTTCTTGTTCAAAATTCTTACACAGGACCTGCAGTTTAGAATAGGTTTCTTTTAAGCATTACTCCTTTTAGTGTGAAAGTACAGGAAACTAAAATATGAGCTTTGGAAATCTATCCTCAAAAATATAAAGTGTAGTGCTTCTAGCCTATGCCTGTGAGTAAGTAAATGCAGAGAGTACTCTCTGGGCCAACTGAAAAATATCACATGGCAAAAGAAAAATCTTGGTTAATCCATTGTTTTTTTAATCTATTTTAAATTAGCTAAAACTGATGGAATTTTTCATCCAATATTACCCAAAGAGACTGTACACTTTGCACAGAGTACAGAATTACCTCATGCAATTCCTGATTTTGCCCAAATTATTAATTATTCTATGCTGAAAAACTAAAATATTGCATTGGAGGATGTTCAGACTCGAACAAAACTGTTTTCTTTTCTTAAACCAAATCACAACATCCCCTCTGAGTTCACAGACAATTTCTTCTTGGCTGAATTGCTGGTTACTGGTGGTTTGGGTGGGTCATCTCTTCACTGCTGTTCTGGCCACATCCCTTACCAGGTGCCTCCCTCTTGCCCTGTGCTTGGCTGATGTGATGTGTCACAGGTCATGAGCTCAGCTGAGAGGCTGAACAGGGGGAGAATTATGTGCTGTAGATTTCATGGGAGAACAACTGTCGAGGAAACAACAATTTATTGGAGAAGAGTTAAATGATAAGTGAACCTAAAAAAATTTGTGCCTAAGTCCCAGCAGGCAACTAAACAACCAGAATTTTCAGTTTCAGTTCCTAAACAGCTGCACTAGCCTTTCTAGGAAGCAATGCAATGAGATGTTTCAGAGAATAAATTTGGGAAACTTCTGTTTCTCATCATTATTTAGAATAGAAACAAGTCTCAAAAATTCCATGCAGTAAGAATTATAATTTTTTGTATTCCCTGATGTTGATTTTATTCAGATATTTCAAATAATTAATTCAAAAAGAAAATATAAAAAGAGGTCTGTTTTTAAAACTAGGTTTTTTCATTACATTTCGTATGAAAATATGTTTTTACTTCCCAGTAAAATATTCACTGATATTTTTAAGGAAACGGAAGTATCAGGAAGTATGTATTTCAAATGCATATATGTTATGTCCCAACGTAATGTAAATTTCTCCAGATTTACAATTCCTAGTTGGAACTAGGTGAACTTTAAGGTTGCCTCCAACTCATTACATTCTACGATGCTGTGATTAATTAATTTCATTGTAAATATACTATTAACAATATTGATGTTCCAGCAAGGAAAAAAAAATGCAGTACTAACTTCTTTTGAGTAATCTATTTTATGTTAAAACTTTTCTTAAAGTTTAAAAGTAAATGCTGTTCTAATAGTAGTAGTCAAACATTGTATAATCTAAAAATTAGTTCCATTTGACTGTCTAAACTACTTTGCACTTACTTGAAATTTTTATGAAAATGTCAAGAAGAAAGTCTTACAAGACATTTTTTGTGGTTTGCTTTTTTTCCTTACAATTATAGAAGGATTCTTAATTTTAGTGCTTTTAGAAATAACACAGTCTTTTCATCTGTGATAAAAACAAACCACAACACTCACATAACACAAACCAAAATAGAAAAAAAGAAACCATAACTGAAGTTCAAGACTCCCATGACCAGCGTGTGTGTGCTTTCATTTCCATCTTCAGTTAAGCATATTGTAGAGAATTTGAAAAGGCTTTGAAGTTTGTTTCAAGTTTATGTTTTGGGTACTGCTTTGAATCATGGTATTCACAAACTTTGTTGCACAAGTTTATAATATTTGGGGAGTAGATTTTACATCTAAAGTCTCCAAAATTCCTTGATGTCACGTTGTACAAAGAGGAAATAAATTTCATCAGTTTTATCCATCTCACAATTGAACAAAATTGTGCTCACTCTTCCCAGGAAGTCCCTAACGAAGCCATGGGAGTAAGGATGTTGAGAACGAATTTGGTTTGAACTAGGTAAAAAAAGAAAAATTCCCCTTCACACATGTGTCTGGAGATGACATGGGAAAAGAAATTCAGAGCTGGACAATACTTTCAGAGTGATCCCTTCTAAGGATGATATGCCTGTAACTATCTGTCCTACTAACACTTTCCTTGAAATTCTGGAATTTGAGGAGCAACCACCAGCCTCTTTGTTTCTAGTCTGACAAATTGTGAATCCAAAGTAGTCAATAAAATGTGAGTTGGGCCATATAATCTCACCCATATATAAGCAATACAAACCAGTCCTATCTAGGTGGATCAAACCTAGTTCCATGAAAGACCTAAGTGTATCTAAGTGTCAATTCCATGTCAGAAGGAATCCTTAACTTTTTTGGTTATCAAAAGAGCTCTTGGAGAGTTGGGACCTGCTGACAACAACGTACAAGGACTAAACCTCAGCTGGTGTGAGTCGATAAAGTTCTATGGAAATTACTTTATACCATCACTGGCTTGCTCTGATGGTCTTGTTCAAGCAGCCTGTCCAATGAGAGCATACAATCCTGCCTTGATAAATCTGACAATTCAGCATGTCCTGAAATATGCTGGAAAATAAATCGCTGTAGTTTCTTAGTTTTGAAGTTGAAAGAAAATTCAGCGGAAAAACAGACAGCAGCTTGCTAGTGATCAGAATCATTGGACATTAGGAATTTGCTTGAAGTTAGCAATAGTTTCACAATATGGTAGCAATGTTATTGCTAATGTTTTATTCTTTTGTGTTAAAACTCTATTTTTACAGTAGCAATGAATCATGTTTCTATAAAACAACTTTTTTTGCAGAAGCTGAGATATGACTGAAGGAAATATACAATATTTCAATACCTGAAGAAATAGAATTTTTTTTTTTGCTCTATACCAATGTTTTAACACATGAAAACGTATATATTTGAAGAATAGGTTTATTCTGAATGAAGTTCAAAAGGCAGTTTTTATGACTTGCATACCTATTTATCTAACAAAAATGAATGGTTTACTGTAGACACATGGAGACTGGCAAAGGCTGATATACCAGTAGATAGGTAGGGTTTAATGCTGTGAAGGTATCTTCAGAAAATCATAAAATGGCTTGGGTTGAAAGAGACATTTGAAAATTATCTAGTCCAAGCTGCACTGCAGTAATCAGGGACATATTTCATTAGACCAGATTGTTCAAAGCACCATCCAATTTTTCCTTGAAGACCTTCCATGATGGGGCATCAGCACCTTCTCTGGGCAACCTGTTCCTGTGCAATGTCACCCTCATACTAAAAAAATGTATTCATTATGTTCAATCTAAAGTTACTGTCTTTCAGGTTAAACCCAGTGTCCTTTTTCTGGTCACTACAGGCCTTGGTAAAAGGCTTAAAAATTCTTTCTCAGTCTTTCTTTGAAACCTCTGCACACATTTAAAGGCTACAACAAAATCTCACAGAGCCTTGTCTTCTCCAGACTGAAAAGCCTCACCTCTTTCAGCCTTTCCTCATGGAAGAAGGGTTCCAGGCTTCTGACCATTTTTGTGTCAGCCTCTGGACCCACTCTGATAGGTCCATGTCTTTCCTGTTCTGTGGGCCCGAGATATAAATGCAGTACTCCAGGTGTGGTTTCACAAGTGCAGAGCAGAGGAGGAGAATCAGCTCCCTCACCCTGCTGGCCACACTGCTTCTGATGCAGCCCAGGGTGCAGTTGGCTTTCTGGACAGTGAGTGTACATTGTCAGGTCATGTCTAATCTTTCATCCACCAACACATCCAAGTCCTTCTCTGCAGGCCTGCTCTCAAGTAATCTCTCAGCCTGTATTGACACTGGAGATTGCCCTGACCCAGGTGCAGGACCTTGCACTTGGCCTTGTTGAAACTCATGGAGTTCACATGGGATCACTCTTTAAACCTGTCAAGATCTTTCTGGATCGTATCCTTTCCCTCCAGGAAATCAGCTTCACCATTCAGCTTGGTGTTGCTTCGAACTTGCTGAGGATCACTCAATCCCACTTTTTATGTCATTGATGAAGTAGTAATCGTCCCAGTACATACCCTTGAAGAACATGACTGGTTGCTGGTTTCCACTTGGACATTGAGCTATTGATTGTAATTCTTTGTGTGCATTCATCCAGCCAATTCCTTATCCAGATAACCATCCATCTGTCAAATGCATTTCTCTCCAATTTAATGGCCAGAATGCTGTGGGAACCTGTATCAGAAGTCCAGGTAGATGACATCCGTAGTTCTTTCCTTGTCCATTGATGCAGTCACTCCACTGTAGAAGGTCACTAAATTAGTCAGCTATGATTTGCCCTTGTTGAAGCCGTGTTGACTGTCTCTAATCACCTCTCTGCCCTTCATGCATTTACACATGTCTTCTAGCAGGATGTGCTCTATCTTCCTACTGGGCATGGGAAATGAGGCTGACTGGTCATTAGTTCTCACTGTCCTTCCTTTTACCTTTTTGTTCCATTCTGTGATTACCTTGACCACTAATTGACATATATCTCATTACAATATTGCTTGTATAAAATGAAATACAGAGAACAGGTACAGCTGAACTGAAGATACTTTCTTTGGTTTTATGTGGCCCTTTTATAGCCACTGAAGAGGATGTACTGATAGAACAATTCCTAAACATTTCAGAACACACTTTCTCCAATAAGAAAAAAAACATTAGGCACCCTCTTGACAGAGAGAGAGGAAGGGATCAGAGAGCTGAAAAGTTATTAAGGTTGAATGATCATGTCTTGCTCACATTTCGTATCTAGGGAGAGAGAAAATGCACATATTTATTCTTCACATGAACTTGCTCACACACTGGCACATATTTGCTGTTTAAAAGCATTGGTTTCTCAAGACTGAGAAAAATTATAAGAACAGAGACATAAAAAGATGGCAGTAAATGTCTGTTTGACAGTGGTTTGCTACACATTTCAACCTCAGTTCTTAAATGGACAAAATGATGCTACATTGGGTAGAAAAATATAAATCTTTTCACAGGATGTTAAAGGAGTTGTAATAAGAACTGAACTAGAAAACAAATGGTGTACTATAAGTGATATGAGACATTTTTGATGTACATCTTTAACACTTTACTTGTTCAGTTAAAAAAGTGCAAACAACAGAAACATTAGGAAGCTCAGTATAATTATAGTGTTATACAGTATAATGTGCATCTGCTATCCAAACCTATTCAGAAATAGTGAGGTCATATAATCAGGAGGTATTTTGAGCATATAAATTATCTCAGCATAGGTGTTGGTGTTAGACAGCTCGGGGCAGTGAGGAAGGTGCCAGATTGGATGTAGCCAGGGCAAGTGTCTCTGAATATTTCATACATATACATTTAGCAGCACATCTGTTCAGGAATACAGCTTGGATTTTTATTTTGTACATGTGCTAGTTTAACAAAGAGGAAGGGGTGGCTTAGAGTCTGCAAATACCTGTTTAGTGAAAAAAGACTTGAAATAGTTCTCCAATCTTTCAGTAAAAATATAACTTCTGGTGGCTGAAATGTGAAGGAAGATAAATGCAGACACAGGGCATATGCTCTTGTTTTGCTTGTTTGTTGTGCTCAACAGCATAATTACCACCAGAACAGCTTTCTGAAGTGATACAGTGAGTGACTGAGTAGTGAAAACTCAATGATTTACAAAAGTGTGTCTTGCATCAAGTAAGAATTAATTCAATTGTGTGATATGGCGTGCATTACAAGAAGCTGAAACAACAATTTTTTCTGACTTTATAATATCTGAATCTGTCCTACCTTGCACATACAAGAGCAAACCCTTTCATCATCAGTTTAGTACATTCCACTTGTTTGGTGCCTTAAGTTGTGTGTTACAAAATAAAACCAGCAAAAGACACAAATTATATGGAAAAGGAATGGCTTGTCATGTGCCAAGAGACATAATCTGACAGCACAACTTTATAGCACATTTTGTGTCATTTTCTGATTTCAAACAATAATGCAGCATTTTTATAAAACAGAAAGTATGATGTAAAACAGAGTCTGGTTATTCTAAAATGCATCATATGCATTATTCCATTTTATCCCTTTAGCCTGCTGTATTTTATACTTGTCAGCATATATTGTTATATTGCTATTTTTGCTGCAATTCATTCTGGAAATATAATTTTAAAATCAAGACTATGTGAGTCTGCAGTGATTCATATCCCATGCAGGAATACAAATCCCATGTAGGCAAACAAACATACAGGTCTGACACACCTCAATTTGTTATCCTAGATTTGCCTATGCTAGAAACTGAGCAGCTGTCAGTAGCAGGTCATGAAATCAGACAAAACCTGGAGTTGAATATGCTTTCATGAGCAGCCCAGATGCAGAATATAATAGAGGTTGCTGTGATCAGCATTTCTGCTCAGATTAAATCCTGCTATCCCAACCTTTTCTCTTTTTAATCCATAGAAAACTCTTCCCTAAACAATACAGACTGTAGGATTTCTTGGAGATATCTCTGTGTTTGCAGATTCTCAGTAATGCAACCTCCCTTTGGCTGCGTTCTGTCACCCCTTCCAGAAGGAGCCATCTGTAAACAAAGACCAGACTTCAGATTGTCCAGATGTCTTTTTAACATATTTGCTGTTCCTCTCCAAAGTACCTTCTGCCCATAGGACTTGCAGCACCTTGAATTTAGCTGCAGACTTTGTAAATATCTATCTTTATAGATTCTATCTCAATCAGATGGAGAAAGATTTTTGTATCTGGCTTGTTCATACCCAGAAGGACCTGTTAGATTGCTGAGACACACTTGTTTTAACGTCTATTGCAGACAGACTGTCTGCTCTTACAGAGCTAAGGTACTTTTTATTACATTACATTTAAGCAGATATTCTCTGCACAGGAACTAAATACCTCCATGAACTCCCACTGAAGAATATCTTCCTGTGCACAGGAAGGAAAGGCATGTGCCTATTCCTTAGACAGGGCAGCTGCTTTACCATTTAAAACTGGTGGTGAGGGAATGATTTTTTAGTTCACTGTATGTGAGGAAAAACACACACATCAGGGATAGCAGTCATTGTTTAGGTCTCTGTAGCTTTGTTACTCCCAAACAGTGTGGTTTGTATTAAAAGCCGACTAAGGAATGTCACAAGAAAGAGTAAACCCAAAATTTCCTCTTACCCACAGTTGTTATCCCCAGTGACACAGACCCCTGATCTAGGGACAAGAAAAAACTACAGGAGAGTTTTTATTTTCCCAGTATTTTTGCTTTATATTGTTGTCCTTTCAGCAACATTAAATGATACATCAAGGCTATTTTAAAGCATAGGTATATAGAGAAAGAATTTGGGACAGCATCTTAAAATTACTATAATCATAACCAATTGCTATATTGAAGCAGATTTTGCATACAAAAAGTTGATTTGTGTTATGTGACCATGCTGTGCCTGAGGGTCCCCCACGAGTTAAATTTTTAGCATATCATGAAATGGCAATAAGCCAATGTTGCGTTGTCTAGGAAGGCTCCGTTCACAAATATAATGCTTCAAATACCATTTTCATCTCAACAGCAGGTCACAAGAAGCTTATTATTGTTTCATAGGATTTTATTTTTTAGGCAGTTAAAGCAAAAAATTTAAACTGATATGGTTTTGGTTTAGTTTTCATTGGGCTTTTTTCTTTTGGTGTGAAAAATAAATTCTCATTTGATTTGCGCTTATATATATTATATAGATATCATCTATATATACATATAAAACCCTCAAACAAAAAAGAGAATATGTTTTTTCAAGGAAAATAACTTTGTCTTTTGTTTGAAAAAACCAATTTTTTTAAAATCTTACTCTAATTACCCTCCTTTAAGATTAGAAACTGGTCAACAGTGTATCTATGGTAACATAATTACTTGAAGGAGCTTTATGTTTAAAGAAAAAAAATTTAATATGAACTTCCCGTTTCTAAAAGTGTTCCTTTTAACAGATGTGAACTAAGTCCTCAGAGAAATGTATTTTCTGTTCCTTTTATTGCAGCTTGCTCTACCCACCTTGCTACCCCATATTTCTCTTTTCTTGTCTAATCTGAAATCATTCCAGTCTCCCCTAAAATCACTGAATCAGCTCATGAAGCCACAAGCTGATGTAATCAAAAGTATAATAAAAAGTGTGGTAAAACCTGTGAGGAAGTCTGTGACAGGAGCCTTAAACAAAAGAAGCAGCACACAATAATAAAGAAGTTAAATTAATTGAACAAAGGAGAAATGGTACTGAGCAGAAAAGGCAAGGAATTGGGTGGTTACCTCTATTTTTGCCATTAAATTAAGACTGAGCTGCAGAAAAACATGCTTGGAGATTAGAGGCTATAATTTCTGTGCCTTTTTTTGCATATTCAATAAGACTATGCAAAATCACTAGAGAATATTTTAATGAGTAAAATTCTGATTTCTTCCACCTTAGAATATACTCAAGTATTATCATACAAGAAGCTATTTAACCTCAGTTGATGGTGCTTCATGTTCAGTGGAACTGAGCCCTTTAAAAAAATCTCCTTCTGTCTGGAGAGCCATCACTGAAGACCATTTTTTTTTACCTCCATTCTGAGTCAGTGATGTGGGAAGAGAATTGTGGGAGAGTGAAATGGAGAATGACTCTTTATTATTGCTGGTCTTGCCATAACGTGACAAATGGAGAACTGAAGCAAAAGAGATTTTTTTGTCTGTGTCACTCTCAAACCAGAGCAAAACTTTACTTTGTTAAGTTCTAGAGCAAACCCCCTCTTTCTTAAATTTATGTTATTAATACTAACAATTTGCTGTTAGAAAAATATCTTCTATGCACAGTTTTTTGAGTCAGTAGCAAAACATATTTGATCAAAACCATTTATTTCAATAACTATAGCATCAGCCATTTTTATTTGACAGGCCTTGCTAAACATCATTTTATAGTGTCATTATACCACAATGGTGAAAAATGGGGTCTCAAATTCAGTAAAAGTAGAACAAATATCCCAAGACTTTTCTGGGGGTGACAAAGAGATAACTGGCTCGCCATATACTATAAATGGGCAATGACAAGGCCAAAGGCAGAGAGAAATCTTGCAGAAATGCTCCAACTAGAAAAAGTCTTCAAGAATAAGTATCCTTATATGTGGCCCTTGATGGTCAGAATGAAATTCGTTCAAGATGAAGTAGGTGAAAAAGAGGTTATATTACCACTGCTGTGGGAAATAAACAGGTAAGAGCAAATTTTTTTTCATAATATATTTTGATATTTCCTGGCCAAAGGATGAAGTAGCCAACAGAACATAAAAAATGCAGCATTATGCAGCAGAACTCCCCTGATTCTCAGGTGAGGTTAAGAAATTTGAATGCCATGGAGAGTTACGGCTGCTTGGCTTGGTGCTTCTATCCTCCTGTATCACATGGCTATTAGAGGAACAGTCTCTTAAGGCTGCCTGTGAGAGAGCTGTGCATAAAAACCATTAATGTCTACCAAGATATGAGTTTATACTCTACGTTGCATTAAAAATGTTCCACTAAATGACCACAAATCCACACTGTGTCCACAGGGCCCAACATATGAAGTCAATACAATGCAATGAGAGCAATAATGGTTTAAATCAAGGTGTACTGGTTTCGTTTATATTCCACTTCAGTTGTTTGTACAGCTGATTATAATATAGACTGTCTTGTTTGAGCCAAACCTATAAAATACATGTAGTAGGAAAGGTGTTATACTGTAGCCTGGTATTTAATGCACAGATCTGGTTCTTACAAATGTTCTTCAAAAAGATTATTCAGACACAGAGCTTCTCACTGTGCCTTTGCTCCATTTGCCCCACTGTCAGATTTTGCTTATGGCAGCACTTCCAAATACATCCGGTACTATTGAGAAAGAATTGAAAATGATTTCCAGAAAAAAAATAATCCATCATGGAAATCTTCCTCTAATAACACAAAATTAGTTTTTGAAGAGTACAAATATTGATATATATGATCATCTTCTATAAGCCAGCTGCTTTGGGTGAAGCAAATTAAATTACAAACTCTTTTTAATTTTATTTCTTTAATATCCTTAAAATCAGGTTGGAAATTGTTACCCCTACAGTTTAGTGTTACCCCTAAAATGGGCAATACTGTCCCCTTTATCAACTTTTTTCAAGATAAATAACAATTTAAAACAAAATTTCTTTTGAATGATTTGGATTACAGATAATGAAGAGAGTAGCATAGTTACATTACTATGCAATAACAGTAACAAATACCACAGGCCTTCATCTTACAGCAATTTTATGTCAGAATGACTTAATGGAAAGACAAGAAAGATGTCTGGAGAGTGTTGCTTTTAAGGGTAAAGGTTTTACAAAAGCATTAGTAAAACTAATGGCAGACATCTTACATTAGTGTAGCTCTGATAAGGTGCTGCCAAAGTCCCAGACATGTTCAAGGTCAGACATTTGTGATTAAAATGGTTATTCAAGTTCATTATTATGCACAAAAAAAACAGTGAGGAGACAAGGAAGATACTTTTGAAGGCAGATGCCACTACAAAGCTGCAAGGCTGAGAAGGTCCTGCCCACTCACACATTGCAAAAGGCACCAGGCTGTCTTGGGAAATGAATAATTAAAAATTTTTGGGGGTTCACCACATCAAGAGACATAATGGTTTCAACTATATTTGCTTTCAGTTCTTCAGAAGAAAAGGACTGGAAATACAGCTCATTTTTGAGACTAAACAGCCAGTGATAGCAGGGTAGTTCATAAAGCTTCATATAGAGTGAATGACAGTATATAATCAAGTTTTTCCCTGAAGCAAATAAAACAGCCAGTATGGCAACTCTATTATTTCATAATTGGTGGCTATTGTGGTTACTATCTAAAAAAAAGAAATTAAAAAATTAATTCATCATTTACCAGCAATTACTGTATCACAGTGTTTGTTATTTCCTACTTTAGGGCTGAGAAATATTATATCTCAAATACCATGATTTCATAACGTTTCCAACAGCTGACTTTTTGGTAGAAATTAGTATAATTCTGCCTTCTTCCTAAAAATGCAAATAGCTATTAGAATGAACAGTTTAAACCATATAACAAATTGGGGATAGAAAAGTGAAGAAGTTAAATCTTTTCCAGCTAGTAATGCAGAGCCAAATAAGCTGCTGAATATGCCCCTTTAGAGGCAATCCTTTCTAAAAGCTCCCTCCTGAATCTGTGCATCTGACTGATTTTGGGCTTTGGCTACTCTTAAGAGTCATTCACTACAAGCTGCCAAAGCCTTTTATGTTCTTTTGGCTTGCCCCACCACTTTGTTCCCAAGCTCAAAAAAGTCACTTCTCTCAAACCTGACCAAGGTCTAGAAATAGATACTCAAATCAGTCTTTCAGAAAACTTATTCCACACAATTGTTTTCTTCAGATAATCTTCCTCTTTTCACTCTTCCTTGTATATCTGAGTGACAGAAGATGTAGTGATCTGCCATTAGCTAATGACTCTCAAAAAACCTAAAAATTGCTTGAAAGGTATCAAAATAAGGCTGAAAGGAAACAGAACTTGAGATCTCTGTGAAATGCAGTTTCTGAATCAGCTAGCTACACTTTGAAAGAGAGCCATTAATCACTGGGAAATGGTCTTTGTAAACTCAACAGTCCATCTCTCAGAGAAGTGTTTCTCAATCTTTTTAAATTCAAGGGCCACTTAACCTTTCTGCAAAAAAATCCAAGCATTGTTTTTTAGTGTTGCCACAGTGCCATACAGTCATTTACAACCAGTTTAATCCTATTCCTTCGTTATTTTCATTTTTATAATTTGCCTTCCTTGTTTGCCAGCCTGTTTGGATTGCTAGCTAATTATTTGTTTGTATATTTTTTTAATAAAATCTTCTGCAATCATTGTGTAGGTCACCATTTACTATCATAATGACCACCAAAGGATTTAGAAAATATGGCAAATTGCCAGTTAAGAAAGGAATTAATTTTGTTTAAATTTATCTTTGTATTTCAGGAAATTAATTAGAATATTTTGCAGAAACAATTTACATTTTCTCTAGAAGACAATTTTTTGCTTTGGTTTTCCCAAAGGTTAAAAAATAAGCACATTTTACAAGTTCCACTGTACACTGCAGAAAAAAAATAAGCTAATATTTACTTGTTTTGTTACAGTAGATTGTCCATAAGCAATTTTATTAAGTTTAATTTCTGAGCAGTTAATATGCCAAACTGGAGGTCCAGATAGCTTCTAGTGTTCGAAACTGCAGGTCTAAATCAACTCTATTACCTGTTGTCCAACTGTGCATGAGTAGGTATTCAGTTATATAACACCTGCTGGTACCATCAAGCTTTCAAAAACCAGAAGCCAAAAGACTACGAAAATTGTTAGAGGGAGATGGCAATCCCCTGCAGTGTTCAAGAGTAATAGCTGAAAAGAAGACTGATGACTATTGAAAAAAGTTGTGATCATTATTTTCTATTATTACTTTCTAGATATGTACTAAGAAATATTGTCTTCTAGTAATACAATCTTTCAAATGTCCTCCTGTAAACACTTGCAGTGGGTTGACCCTGGTTGGCTGTCAGGTGCCCACCAAGCTGCTCTATCGCTTCCCCTTATCAACAGGACAGAGAGAGAAAAAGTGACAAGGAGACTTGTGAGTCAAGGACAGGGAGATATCACCCAATTACAATTACAGATAAAACAAACTTGACTTGGGGAAAATAATTTATTATCAGTTAATAAGAGTAGGATAATGAGAAATCTTAAACCACTTCACCCCCAAGCCCTTTCTCTCAGACAACTGGCACTTCTCATACAGCTAAACACTTCCTTCCCGAAGAGGATGGCATAGTCAGACCAATCTGGAGGCCGTTCTGCCCCCCAGAAACAGCTCCTTTGTTTTATGGGGCCCCACCAGTCATTCTAGGCCAAAATGCTAAAAAAGGTGTATGTCAACACTTGAGCATTAAAGGTGATGCTGAGCATCAAGCCCGTGTTCTCATCCTGTATAGTTTGTAAGGAGGGACATAACCACAAAATCTATGTCAGGCCTTGGGAAAAAAGGTCTCCTAGGGTCTCTACACCCGCATTTACTTACAAGTGACTGTAATGTCCATATTTACTGTTGATGGCCCCCTTGCCAGAGAAATTCAGTTTCATAGTGATGACAGACTGATGAGTTCTTCCACAAAATAGCTGCTGTACCAAAATAGCCAGCTCAGCCAAAACCCTGACCCCAAACTGAGACCTTCAACAATCTCTTCGTGCAGCAAAAAAATGAAATAGAGGAAAGGATTATATTGAGTCTAAACAATAATAAAAATATAAACTATGAAGTATCATGGGGGTTTCAGGGAAACACTGTAGTATCAAAAAACTGTCGAACACTGAGGTACTGAGGTATTGCAGTTACATTTCCCCAGACTGAGGAAAGAAGACTGCAGTGTCCTGTTTCACAAGTCTCATGGGAAAATTAACTGCAGGGTGAAATGATCTGTTCAAAGCAATTATTTTGCACTTAATCCCTAGAAATCATTTGGAGACTCAGAATAATGACTTCCAAGCCCTTTGGCATGTGGCCACAGTCCATGAAAATATAGCATAATTCTGGAGAAGAAGTATCTCCCCCTCATTATGCAACTTCAGAATTGTTAAAATCCTTTTCAAAACCCCTTCTCAGAGCAAAAACCATTTGCAGAAGTGACCTTCCAGACACAGAAATTCAGTTTGCAGGCCTGGAAAGAAACTACACCCCTGTATGTCTAAGGCCTGTGTTTCATATCTGCAGAGTAAAAAAATAATTCTTCTGGCAGAGTCTCCTCACAAATAGCAGATAGATTATTACACAACTGACATCCAACCTCTCAGGCTCTCAGTGGGTAATTTAAGGATTTCTTGACCTAGAGATTAGGTGATTTTTATTACATTTAGGTGGTTCAGTGCAACTCACTTTACAACCTGTGCCTCCCCAATTGTGACAACTTCCGTCCCAATGTGTATTTGTCAACTAATTTAAAATGGGTTTGATGTGGATTTTTCTGCTCAGTGTCTTGAAGCAGAAAGCCAGACTTAAAAATAGTTTAGGACAGAGTTATAAATGTTCGAGCTACATCCAGTGAAAACTAATGAAGAATTAAGTATTCTGGAACTGATCCTTATCTTATTAAATCACTGTGTGTTTTTATATATTGATTTAAATTGACAAGTCAAAACTGTGAAGATTTATTTTAAATATAAAACATGAGGAAAGTTATTTATAGTAAGAGCAAGGGGGAAGTATAGTTGATAAAAAATCTCTAGTTTCCCTCCTAGATCTTTAACCCTCTGATTGCCTTCCAGAGAGATCTGCCATGCTTTTAGTTTACATTTAATAAAAATTACATCATTTTTTATTGTAGTATGATGAAAATTTCAGCCCCAACTACAAATTTTTGATGGATGTCAAAAATAGACACTATTAAATATGATTTTTTTAAATGTAATAATTGTCTGTTTAAAAAAAAAAATAATTCCATGCTCTAATAAAATCAGACTCTAGCCAATCTCTGAAATTAACTATAATTTACTAAAAGAAAAATCTGTGGCTTAAGGTAAAACAGAATGAAGACTGCAACTAGTAATCTGGAATGGACTGGATAGCAATAGTAATACTAAAGTTGCTTTTAGAGCCATAAAATATTTCTTCATGCTAGCAGAAATTTTTGTGGTGTTGGGTTTAATTCACGGCCTTTGTAAAATTAAAACACCAATGTCATTGACTCCACTGGAGCTGCTAGTTTGGCTTCAAGGAAAGACCATAGCTTATGTTTCTTTAAAGCTTATGGCTTATATTTACGCTATATGACAGGTGTCAATTAACATTGTGGCAATGAAGACATCCTAATAAGATCAAAAGGTTAAGTTTTATTAATCTTTTTATTTTTCTTTGGGCCATTATGTAAAGGCAAGGTCTACTGCCAAAAATGGGGTTTATGAGCGCACTTACATTTGCTTTCTGATAAATCTGCCACTGAGGATAAGCATCATTACCAATAACTTGCAGGCTATGGAAAGTTTTGACCCCTCCCTCCAGGATATCTGCAGACTATTTCAGACACATTTTGCACAATAACTTCCATTAAAAACAAATAAAATAATGCTGAATTTCGGAGAGTCACATTGCCTTTGTTTTCAAGGTCACATTTATTTGGTTTTTTTACACAGTCAGAACTATGTCTAACTCTTCATTTTGGGGGATGGCATTACAACTTTTCACCAGAGCACCCTCCTCCATGTCATGAGTGAAACATCTGCAGACCTCACAAGCTAATAAATAATGGTTTAGCAGCTCCAGGTTCCCAGGCAAGGTGTGTGGAGCACAGACAATGAAGCACAACAAAATGCTGGCCTGCTCAGTGCAGTAATGGCAGTAAAGATTATCTTTCCTGAGAGGCCCTGAATTGAACTGGAGCTGTCTAGAGAGAGATTATCTCAAAAACATAGGTGTTTCCTTCAGGACTTGGATGCAACTGAAAGAAGCTTTTCAAGATCTTAAATTTGGACAGGTTATTCACGTGGCAGATAGATAATTAACTCCTACTTGTGTACAACCTTTGATATGGTGCTTTCTATTACATACTAGTAATACTTTTCTTCTAGGAAAAAAGATTTAAATAGAAAACTTTGCATAGGAATAACATATTCAAATAATAGATTGTGAGCTGACATCATGTGCCTGTGAGACAATTTGACTGTAATTCTTAAATCTCATTGTCTCTATATGTAAAACAATTTATTTGAACCGAAGTTGATTTAAGGGTATCTTTTATATGTGACAAATTTATCAAATCCACTGCTTTCACATTAAACATGAATTATCTGGAAAGTCCTGATTATTCATTCAAGTTGTCAGTGTCAAGGAGTGAGTTTATTATATTCTTGCTGGGTTGCCTGTGTAGCTTTTTTTTTCTTTTCTGTGGTTTATTGTCTATGTTGATGGAAACCCAGAAAACATTCAGTTAACATAGAAACAATACTGGTAACTTACTTTGAAGACATGACATATTCTACAATAGTCCCATTTTGATTCACAGGTAAAACAGCTCTATTGTAAAATTTCAGTGTGAAGAGGGGGGATTTGTGGAGAATTAAAAATGCAAAATATTATTTGGTCTCTGTCAGCATTTGCTGAAGTAAAGCTGCTGCATTTTGGTCTCTATAGGGCTAAGTCAGGAATGGTATATCCTGATGTCATTATGAAAGTTAAATTTATTTCTTTCCTAGGGCTATCATGTCAAGTCATATTTACAACCATGCACACACAACATTCTTTAACATAAATGCAAGTAATTTTTCATAAGCCCTACATGTAGTTACAGGTTAAAATATTGAAATAATGCTCCAAGTGAAGTGATAGGTTGAGCAGTAAGTAAAGAGGATGCAAATGATAGTATGTAAATATATACAAGAAAAACAAACCTTTTTGAGGTCATCAAGATTTCTATCAGGCAAATAGATTTGAAAAATAAATTTCAAGGTCATTCATCTGGAAATCAATCATTGTCATGGTACAGACTACCTAATAAACACTGTTCACTGATGGAGGTTTATCTTTCTGAAGTTTTCCCAGCCTCTTTCAAGGTTAAAATGCTCTCTATTATCTATCAAGCACAGGAAGGATAGTCATATGGAGCACAGATATCAAGCAAGACCTATCAATAATGTTTATTTCCATCTAAGCATAAAATGTGTTTGGGGTGCACAATTAGATCATCAACCACCAATCCACATGTCAGGGGACATGTCGCTTGTTTTTTTGCCTTTGTTGTCCCCCTACTTCTGTTTCTCTATATTTTTGTTATGGTCAAATCACATCTAGGGCCCATTGGGTGATTAGTTTATGAGAATCTCAATGTAATTGGAAGTAAAATGTAGCATACAGTAGGAAAAAGACCAATAATCAATTTTATTCAGCCTCCACCTTATTCTCCTTCAAATTTCCGATGAAAGATGTATCTAAAAGGCATAGAAAGGTATATTGCCTTTGAAGCAAATTGTGAACTGTTTCCTTCAGTGTTAAAATCTTTCTAGAAAATGTCTTTTTCAGTAGGGATCCACTGAAAGAAACCTATATCTAATGTGATGGTTTTAGGTTATGCGAAGAATGCTATTGTTGCTTTAAATAGAAGGAGAAGACTCTGGTGTTCCATCTTAAAAATTCTACAGACAACACATTTTAAACAATACAGTCCAGCTTTATAGCAAGTCTATAGACTACACAGATAATTCAGAAAAAAAATAAGTACGTTGATTAGCCTAAATTTGAAATTATTTATACAGTTTTGCAATGTGAATCTAACCAGTAAGGCTGATTCTTTGGTTACTTACATCAGTATGTTAGAGCACTTGCTGTACAAAGAAATAAACTAATTCATGTCAGAAATTAAGATGAAACCATTCAACTCCTTGGGAACTTCATATGATGACTATATAGATGGTTTCCAGTTCTCTGTTCCTCTCATGTTTTGATGTAACTTCTTTCTTTAAAACAAAGACTACTGCAAAGAGTAAGGTGGATGCCTTGTCTCCAGTATGATTAATTCATTTTGCCACTGATTTCAATATCTTTGAAAGAATACTTTCTCAATGATTGCCAGGTTGGAATGTTCTGTCCTGCTCCAATCTAACTACTGTTACTGGATTTATCCGGTAAAACTTTCACTCCTCTGAAGATATCTGAGATTTGCATCTCATCTCTGTATGGACAGAGTTTTGCTAGCCTGGTTTCCCTCAAAGCTAGATTACTGTGTGTGATTTATAAAATCATATCATTTTTTTTAAAATTGTCTTTTTAAAGGTTTAAACCAAAAAACAGATGTGTCTGAAAGCCCTCCTAAAGTTGAACTGACTCAATGAAATGACTCAAAAAAAGCCCCAGATGACTTATAGCTATCCAACATGCTAATAGGATACAAGATACTTGACCTGTGTTTGAATTTCTCTGCTGGCATATTGAATTCATGATCACCCTTCCCTGGAGCTGGAAAAGGACCTTCCTTCTTCTCTGTGTTACAGACTGATGATATCAACATATGCAGAAGAAGTGCCAAGGCTGCAAGAAATCAAAGGACTTTAGCATGGTGAGATCCAGCTTTAGAAGGCCACTTAAACAGGGAGAAAATCTGGATATATGTTGAGTGTCTACATTTTAAATATTCTTTCTTTAAAAAGGGTTTTATATATGAAATTACCATACAGACATTTTTAGATTCCTTGGAAGAAAATATAATATTCACATATAAATAAATTATTAAAGCAGATGTGGTGACTGGTTTTAAGCAATATCATGTTTTTGTTTTAATATAATTTTTATATGTTTTAAAATCTTCTGAAACTTAAGTTCATTACAGAAAGCTTCTTAGATTCCTTAAAGGTTGTACATTTAGATTTAATTAGTAGAAGAAACTTCTTGCATAATATCCAAAAGCTATCTGATATTTTCATACTGTATCTGGAAAAATTGCAGGTGCCTCCATTGTTATTTTTTAAATTTAAATTTTTGGCATCTAATGCATTAATGTTGTATATGCTATCCAAGGGTTATATTTTCTAGAGAGTTAAAACTTGAAAATCAATAAATCTAATTAAGAATTTCAAGTTTCTGGAATTCTCATCAAGGCTACTTCCTGTAAAATAAACAATAAAAAAAATAAGTAATACCAAGTTGAAATATGAGATTAAGAAAAAAAAATCAGTTGAACTAAAAAGTTCCAGATCCTTCAAGTAAATAATTATCAAAAGACTGTGACAAGAGAGTCTTTCTGATTTGAGATATATTCATACCATGACGGTATTTTGTAGGTTGTTTAAAGTGGGAACTTTTAAAATTTGCATACACAATGAACAAGAAAGAATTTAAACTGAGGGTTGTATGTAATTAAGCTTAATTGCATGTTTGTAAAGTCACTGAACCCAGCCCAGATGAGGGATAATAAGGAGAATATTTTCATTCACCCTATAATAATTTATTCACTTCCCACCATCAAAAGACAGAGCCAAATATACCAGTACAAATCCAGGACACAATACTAGAGTGCAAATCCCTATTTATCCTTAACACCTAAACCATTACAAATGCATATTTCTCAGCATCTCATGTGATGACATTAAAAAGTCTTGTTATGAAGGTCCAAGTCCACAAGAATTTAGAAAGTATAGAGACGACAATTTACATTGGATGTAATTCCAAAATGCTGCAATACTTCTGAGAGGTGGCTGAACATAAGATCAAAAATAGCAGCTGTGATTTCTCGGTTCCTCTTGCTTCCTGTAATTTCTTATGTTAATCAAAAGACACACTAACACTTTAGCATTAAATCCAAGTGTTCATAGCTACTGTCGTCTTACTAACCTACATATGCGTGTTCTTATTTTCAGTGAAAATATTTACAACCCTGTCCACCCATTTTCAGTGTTTTTAAAGGTGGTACAGGCAATGCACACAAGTTTCTGAGGGCAATGTGGTTCACCCAGTCCTCATTCTCACTAAATCCTGCAAGGAACTAAAGCTGCCAAGCTTCTATAATTACAGGTCCAAATGTTTGTGCATCTGGGCTCTTGCACATGTGTAGGAGTGCACCAGCTGTTCCCTTCCTCTGCATAATTTTCTCCTTTCCATTTTACTTTGTGAAGTAAGGTTTCCTAAGGCAGCTGATAAAAAATTTGGGATCAGATGGGCGTGAACTTTATCACCTAGCTCAGAACTGAGTCTCTCAAATACATGGAGATATGCCAACCACCGTAAAATACTAGGATTTTTCCCTTGATCCTTCTGATCACTTAGTGAGGCAGTAAGAGAACAAGAACAAGTGAAGAATGAGCTGGAAATCACATTCAGTATGGAGTGGGTTAAATTGTTGTTATGGGCCTAGGAGATGATTAAAGTAGAGACAGAGGCATGGTTAAAAGCATCTGACACAGACAAGTACAGAGGATAGAGCTGTGAAGCTGGAGAGGGTAATGATAGATACTGGGTTAGTCATGAAGTGAAGAAGAAGCCAAAAAACTAAATGGATACGCTGTACTTGAAAACAATTCCTTCTAGAGGCTTGTTGTTTGGTAAAGTTTAAGTAGTGGGGCAAAACAGTGTTATGAACTTTGCAATATAGTCATCTGCTTGATTATGGCCTCAGTTGCTGCAGTGACCCACCACGACCTCAATGTTTAGAATAATTATGTATTTAATTACCTTTCCTCCAAATACTTTCAGTAACTTTGTGGGGTTTTGAGGTTCTTTTCGGTTTGGGTGTTTTTTTTTTTAATTACTAGGAAATTAAATCTCTTTTTCAATAGGAACTTGCTACCAAGGCAGAGTTCATGTAGGACAAACCTCATTAGTCTCACAACAGACCACCATGTATCTGTCACAGGCCACAGTGCACCAAGACTCTGCACAGGTGGTCTCCTCCCTCCTGGGTGTTCCTCTGGAGCTGCTGCAGGTAAGTGGTGAGACGGACAGCACAGCCGAAGGGAGAGCTGTGCAAAGAGCCCTGCAAAGGTGGGCTGTGGGGAGCCTCCTCTGCGGCTCACCCAGGCACTCTCAGCCCTTTGGCTCAGGAGTTCACCCCAGCTCAGTCCCTGCCCCAGATGCTCCCCTGAGCCATCATCCAGGTGTGCCTGTGTCCAATCCTGGCCCTGACCTGACTGCACTGGCTTCTCTTCCTGCCTTCTCCTCAGATGTGGTTGGTTACAACAAATTTGTCCAGTCTTGACAAAACAAATAGATGTATTTTCATCTTTTTTATATAAACATGGGTGTATTTACCCTGTTACTTTCTCATATTTATGCTTCACTCCCAGACTTTTGTATCTGCCCTTATCAGTAACACTGACGTCCTGCTTTAGTCAAGACTGTGCCTGAATTTTCCTGTTGTCTATTATTACGCTTGAGCTAGCTTGTCAGGAAAAACCTCCATTATCCACATACTTCCACATGCTTCCTACAACTGGTAGGAACTCTTCAGAGGTGAATGTGTAAACATTTTAGTTTATTTGTTTTATTTTCAAAATAAACCATGAAACTCTTCAACACAGTCTACTCTGCTGTTAGTTGAGTAACCATTTAAGCATACTACTGTGAATGTCCATCCTCCCACATCTTCAAGCTTCTTTTACTCCTCATCTGAATTTAGTTTGTAACCAATTCTAAAAGAGAATCACATTTTTCTTTCTCCTGCTCTCAGACACTCACTAGGGCTGCCTTAAACTTTGAATCAAAATGGAAGAATTAGTGGGCCACAGTAACACAGAACAACAGGAAATAATAAATAACATAAGCAGTTGAAATCGTAGACAAAAATGTTAGTAAGCAGAATGCAATTATTTAGGCAAACTGGGAAGTGTCCAGGACACTGAAGCCAATATGCAAACTACTGGAAACCTTACATAAAAGATTAGGCATAGGAGTAATTATACTTAGTATTCCTATCATATTATCATCTTCAAAACACAGAGTCAATGAACTAGCCATTATTAATTTTACACAACTGTTCAACACTATGATTTACCAACCTGATCTATAATATCACTTCAAAAACCCACTTTTCTCCCCATCACTGTCCTCAAAAAATTGGCTAAAGGCTGAAACAAGGCAGGGAGAATCTTTGTCACAGAGCTTAAAAGATTTTACTTTAATCTTCTTAGAAATTGGAGTTCTTCTTTTGCAGCAATCTGAAATTTTGGACACAAATTACGTGCTTCAGCATGAAAAACACCCCACATCTCAAATCCCCAGACAAACTTAACCCCTCAAATAAAAAAAAAATAGTTTTTTCAAATTTATAACATAAAATATTTCATTTAGACCTGAAATTCTACATAAGAGGCCATGTTCCAAAGCTCCTGGTTCAGTCCATTTTCTCCAGGATTTCTGAGACGTAGAGATGAACAAATTTTGGTTGTCTCTGTCGAGAGAAAAGTCCAGATGTCAAAAAAACCTCACTGGTGCTTTTAGTAACTGCTGAAACTCAACGCAGTTTCAACTCCTTGCAGCTGCTGTCTCTGACTACACGGTAGTGCCAGGGCACAAGGGACTCTCTATCAGTTCTTTTATCTCCAGACTTCCCCATCAGCAGACGTATCTGGCTTATCCTGAATTCAGAAGCCCAGTCGTGATTCAGTATGCAGGAAATGTGAGCAATCAGGGACAGCGGCTCATGAGCACACTTGGAAGCTAAAATAAAAGTATAAATGCTCAGACTTGCAAGGAATCAAAAGATTCCAGATCGATACTGACAAAGTTGGAAAGGCATCTTTCCAGGTCCAGCACTGGGTGCAGAGAGAATTTGCTATACTGGACCCATAAATTTTTGGGCCTACCCAGAGCTGGATGCCCTTGAGCCCTGTCTCAGGGCTTTCCTTCCACAGACGAACTGGACTAAACATCCAAGGTCCTTTGAGCGACCATTATTCTCTGATAGTAAATTTGTCTCAGGAAAATTCTGACCAACTCTAATTTTACCTGAGCTCCTTTAGGTTCTATCAGTAAGTAATTCACAATATCACAAAGCCAGAATCTTTGTGGGATACCTCATTTTAAGACTTGTTTTTTACATTCTGCAGCAGACACTATTTAAGGAGGAGTTTGTAAAATGTATTATGCATGTATGCATCTTTCTTAGCTGTACAAATTGATCTCTAGAGTTTGACATAAAATGCTCAAGTGCAAAAAGCTAAAAACATGAAAGAATAGATGGAGAATAAGTAATATGCTTCATTAATATCATGAGATAGCGAAGCAATAATATTAGTTTTTATTAGTTGGTTACTATTTGTACAGTTCTTTGAATATATGACATGCTCCACATAAGCATCAAATTATTATTAATATTAGGCTGTCAGATCTCTCTGTGTTGTACTGCTCTCACTTGCTGGGTACTTTGAAAATGAATACATGCCTAAGAGGATGAGCACTAGATCAATCACATCAAATCAAATCAAATCAAATCAAATCAAATCAAATCAAATCAAATCAAATCAAGACAACACCTTTAACGAGCGTTGTTGAATCTATTTTTCAGATGGCAGAAATGCTTTGCACCTGCTGCTGTAAAATTCAGTGGAGCACTTCCTTCTGGCTTCACATATTTTTACATTTTTGGCTGTATGAATGGACCAACACTGACCCTACTACATTTTTATTTTGATGCTGTGCTGTTATGCTGGTGGCATTTCTATTTGCACCAGTTTTGAATTCTTTACCAACAGCATATTATACCAAGCACTAGTTTTGTTGGAAGTCATGAGATCTTCATTCTACCAGTGTTTTTAGAATGAACACTTCAATTTTGTGCTGATGTCCTGATTATATAGACTATATTTGGCCTACTGCATATGAGCATCACATGAAAAGTAGAAGTCTTCCCTTTTAAGACAGCTCAAAGTATTTGCAGATACTCATCGCTGAGTTAAATTTCATATAGTATATAAAATTTGTATGAGTATGTATATTTATATGCATATCACTGCAATGCTGTGATAGTATAATATAGTATAATTACACATGCAAGGTGACTCGACTAGAGCTTTTCAGAATCAAGTGAGGTTCCTTTCATAAAGTACCTGGCTAATCTAAGAATCAGAAGTGATATCCTTTTAGAGGTAGGGTGTTATTTTAGTGCAGATAAATATACAAAAGAGAAAAAATTACAGAGACAAATGACAGGAACAGATACAGAGAAGTGGGAAAAAAGACAGAAAAAAAAAGCCCCACCCCCCAAAGAAACCTCTTTTGAAAGATCTGGGAGAGAACTCATGTGAAAGAGTTTTGATGTTAATGCTAATGATTTTAGAGTGCTTGATTTCCTCGAATACAGTATAGAACAGAGTTTCTCATGTCTTATGTAAGTATGAATGGGATTGTATCAAAATACCCTGGCTTCATCATTATCTTTTCCTCCTAACCACAATAACTCACAGGACCACAGATTTTGACTAGCCATTCAGTTTGAAAGGACTGTATATCCTTGCTTCTTTGAATTGTGACATCATCCTACAGAGTGCTGCAGCCATGTCTTTTCCGCTTGGTATCATTATATATTATCAGAGTGGCAGGTGATATTTAGCTAAATGAACTACTTAAAAAACTTGATTTTGCAGCACTCCTACTAATGTATCATACAGCAGCCAAGAGAAATGGAACATGTGGATTATTGTTAAGCAAAACCATTTAGCAGTAGTATTTTGGGCTGCAGTGCAACAGGAAAGAAAAAAGGAGTCCTTCTGCTAAGAAATACCCCTAAACAAAAACTTATCTCTGCTGACTTCCTACCAGTGACAGACAGGATTGACACTTTTGCTCATAATATCTGAATGAAATGTTAGCAGTTCCTCGGCAACTAATGCCTTGGAAATGGATTCACATGCCCTGTGGGTGTGAATCTAAAACCCAGGATTAATTGGGCTACTTTTACAAAGTGTAGACTTTTGTAAATAAGCCAAAATTCTAATTTAATTTGGAATTTCTGGTAATTATCAGACTAATGTATTGGGAGATTATTTTTTAACCTCCTGCTAATGCTGCTTTGAGCTTGCTTAGGCAGGAGCAGCATCCAGGGACATACACTTGTTCAAGCCCTTGTCTCTAGCCTGCCCTACAGCCTGTCAAGGACTGGCAGAAAACATTGCTCTGGGTAATGTCTGCTGTTTTGCACTGGCCTCATTATAGTCTGACTGGGAAGAACTACTCTGTAATTCATATGAATAAATTTTTTTTGTTGAGGCCAGTGTACTGAGAGGAACATGCACTCTATGCCTGTCGCTCATAAACTAATTCATACATATCATGTGTCATAGTAGTATTTTGTGCAGATTTATTGAATTGAATCTGTTGCTTTTCTAAGGCTATTTTACAGAAGCAAAATCCAAATTCTTTGCACTCATTTCTAGGTAGCTTTAACTATATGGCTCTATATATGTATGCTATAATCACTGAAGTATCAGGGAAACTTAAACATAGAACAAGGAGTTCATTTGCATCTGGACCTACAAATTAGTTTTCCATTCAGCTTTAAAATAGTGAAGACTCATGTTAAAATGAACTCCGTTGCAAAACTTGCCTGAAATCCCCAAATCTCCCTCTCCAATGGTTAGAAGAAACCAAGGCAATTGTTTTGTTCAGACTTTGCACCACATTTTTAAACAGTTAAATTAAAGAAAAATTAATCTGTCCCTCAATCCCCATCTAAGTACCTGATGTAAAAAACCCAAAATGGCTCTTGGACATGATAAACTTGACCTCAACCTGTTCCTACCTATCAAATCTAAGAATTGTTCTTGTACTCAACATTATCTCCTCTGGGCTCAGAGGAGACTTGGCCTCAGGTGACCTACTAGAAAAAATTCAGTGATGTTGCATACACATTCCATTTACTGAAAGGAAAGAATATTAGCAGTTGGTACTAATACTGTATTTGGGAGGACTGCAGTGGAGAGAGTGTTGTAATGAGATTGGCGTTTTACATGAGGAATTGGTACTACTTTCCTAAAATGCACCAGTGGTCTCCAAGTTATATTTGTGCTTCAGAGATAAGCCAAATGCCATTATTCTGTCCTGCAGCAGTCTGTATTTTTAGAAAAGATGAAATAACCAACACTTGCATTTTTTACATCTGTGATATGAACCAATAACCCCATGAAATTGGATGAGCACTAACCTTCTGTGAAAAACGATTAGCCCTATGTTCTAAGATAAAAATAATAAAATATGAAAAGTTTTTGAAGGGCAAGAATTACTCCTCCTCAACTGAGAATTAGATTTCTTTGTGGAATTACTGAGAGGATTTTTTTTCAGAAAAGTGTGGAGCAGCAAGTAACACTATTTATTAAGATTTAATGAAATGCATGGAAAAGCTTGACTCTAAGATACATTTCTCAAAAACAATGCGGTAGCTGGGATTTCTGTTCATGCTTTTCATCTTGATCTTCAAAACTGGTGTGAATTCATGCAAGGCAGAATATGCCAGTGCTGCCATCAGGAAGACATTAAGCATAAAAGAACTTACACTGAGCTTGATGCTTTACCAGGCACATGCGTTAGTTCATTTCAAGTTTTGCTTAACCCCACAAAAAAACCTGTCATTTAAAATATTTTTAATTATATTCCAGGAATAATAATTTTATTTTTTTTTTAACAATTCTTTTAACAAAGAACAACATTTGCTACAGACTACATCTGAATTTCCTAAGTAGAAGATTGAAACATATCCTTAAATCACATTTATATTTATATTTTTCAATGATCTTTATTTTTTAATAGCATATTTTCCTGGTTTTGTCATGTGTAATTCAAAAAAGAAAAACCTGCAACTTTGTCTTGATTCTAGTAATTTAGTCAGACTTGAATATACCTCCTTAAAAAAACTAAAGAACATTATTACAGATAAAATTATTAGAAAGAAACAAGGTAAAATTTTCAAAAACAAAATGGTTTTGAAACTGAAATTCCATGTCAGAAATGATTTGTGAACCTGGGGATTTTTTACATTTCATCCAATGCCAACAGAATTTAAGCAACTAAGTGCATACATTCCTTTTGAGAGTTTTACATAAGCTTTAGGAGAAAGAATGAATTGCAGGAAAAGGAAGACTCACTGATTTATTTTTCATAAAGTGTTTGTTAGACTCACTATCTGAAAACAGAAGGCTATTGAGTGACTTAGAGGTTACTAATATTTGGAAGATATATAAAGGATGAGGCAAGAAGAAACAGTGGAAAATTTAAATCTTGGAAGTAGAAATGGTGTGCTAAGGGGTAAAAGAAGACTGGAAGTCCCTCTGGATACCCATAGTGTCCCATGTTGGGAAAACTACCCTGGCAGCCTCTCGGTACAGTGTTGGACTTTCTAGGAGCTCTCCGGGTGACAGGCACCTCTGCATCACTTAACAGACCCAAGGCAGATGGGCCTTGCCTGGTAGAGTCCCAGAGCTTTTCCCTCTCTCATCTCTGTGAGGGAAGGATGCTTTGTATGCCTCTTGTTTTGAGACAATGTTAAACAACCTGATAGAATTCCACTCATCCAGATCTTTACGGATGTGTGTGCATGCATCTGTTTCAAATCCAAGACACTTCAAAATGCAGTTTTCTCCCTCTTTTCTTCAACTGCACTGAATTCTTATCTCTACCTGAAAGCTTTTCTGATAAGTAAATTTTTTTTCCCATATATCCCACGTTACTGGTACCACGACCCTGATGAGAGTACTTGGAAACACCAATAGGTTTAAATGTTAAATATAGAAGCTGAAAAATAGAAACAAACAAACCAACAAACAAAAGGCTGATATCCATATACAAAACATAAAATTGTCTGAGGATGGCAAAATGGAAGTGCTTTGAAAACAACCATTCATTAGAAACTTACTAAGATCATTCCAATAGGATTCAGTTTGCCCTTGAGTTTCAATTCTCTTGGGCTAGAAATAGCATAGTGGATGAGTTCATGTGCTCCAGACTGAAGGAGATGACATGTTTTCACACAGAGGATACAGATATAGGTGATGGGATAAAGTTCTTATACAGATACACTGATTTCAACTTTATCTTGAATCCAATGAATTTATTTAATGCATGGCGTCCTTCTACAGTCACATTATCAGGTATTTAACCCTGAATACTTCTGGACAAAGAATGTCTAAATGACCTTAAGGCAACAAAGTAAAACTACTTATACTTATTATAATGCTGCCAGTAAAGACATAATTTCTTGTGTTATACTTCACAGCATGCTTTGATTTGCTGTTTGGCCCTTCTGACTGTATAGCCTGTACAATCTGTTCATTTAGTAAGCCCATAATTGTATAGAGGAGTGAAAAACCACACAAAGACACCCAAGCCAACCACATCAGAGTTAGCCTGTATTCCAAAGGAAAAGTCTTGGCCTTGCTAAAGTCTCTTTATGACCGTATACACTGTTCCTCTCATTAACTTCAGTGGTGTAGTACACTGAAGACACTGGACAGTTTCTGATATCTTAATATGTATGAACAGTCAAAGCTAGTTGAATGTGATGGAACATTGACTTGGAGAAAACTTTGAATTGGATATGCCTAGAACTTGTCCTTTATGAGATCTCCTCTAGACAAGCTCTAATATTGGCTATTAAACAGGAAAAGGTAGGTTTCATTGGAGTATAAACTTTAAAGGAGACAAAATTTAGAATGACTGTCTGCCTAGCAATAAAAAGTTTATTGAGTTCTTTCTTGAAAGAATGTCCTTGGCATATAGTCTTGGTCTGTACTAGTTCAGAGACGTTTTGGGCTATTGCAAACTTAACTTATTTCTTTGTTGTCTTCTCCTGCCTCCATGGTCTGGATACCTGATCCTTCCTTCCTTCCTTCCTTCCTTCCTTCCTTCCTTCCTTCCTTCCTTCCTTCNTTTCTTTTCTTTTCTTTTCTTTTCTTTTCTTTTCTTTTCTTTTCTTTTCTTTTCTTTTCTTTTCTTTTCTTTTCTTTTCTTTTCTTTTCTTTTCTTTTCTTTTCTTTTCTTTTCTTTTCTTTTCTTTTCTTTTCTTTTCTTTTCTTTTCTCTTTCCTCCCCTCTCTGTTTGAGCTGAAGGTTCTCAGGTTCTCATTGTGATCACCTTGTTTTCTTTACCCCTCTGTATCGTGCAGACTGGAAACCTCTCCCTCAGACATGCTCATGATCTGTATCACCTTGTCTTTTGTCTTTACAGAAAGGCTGACATCAGAAGAGACAAAACCTGAACATTCATTGCTTGGAATTACCCAAATAGTGTGGACACACTGTGCTAGCACAACCTGGACCCTACAAACTCGCCACTGACTTAATGAATCGGCCAGGACGTCTGTGCCAAGATCATCTCCTCATTGTGAAGAGGGAGAATAGCACCAGAGTTAGAGGAGAAACTGTGGAAGTCACTGTATCACATCTGCCTTACATGTTTACATATGGATTTTTTCTTCTCAGCAGGATTATTGAAAGGATCACACTCTGTATATCACGAAGATGGAAGGATTCTAGAAAAACAGACATGAAAGCATGTCTGCATACCCCAGAATAGAGACAGACTTTCCTGAACTACTCTATTTCATTCATTAGATGATAAAGTATATCAACACATTTTGGATATTAAGCTAAATATTATTTTTTAAAATTAATAGTCTGAAAGCACCTGTTAACCAACAATGCTTATGATTTTACCATTCTATTTGACATAATGGTTATGAAAATAAAACATATTTCATTTGATGTGGATCATCTTCCATGATTCAGAAGAGAACAGTAAAATATATTTGATTATAAAATATATGATTTGATCAGCAGAAAAAGCAAAATGAAACAAATAATATTGCAGTCATTAATCAGAATGAAGTTCTTGCTGTGCTAGGCACATACCAAACTGACATGGGAGACATCATTTATTTACCACAGAGGGAAATTCACCTCTGCATAGAAAGTTACGGGTCTATATATAATATAAAGCCCACATAAAACTGCCAGTTTTATGTTGATTTTCCAAATACGGTAACATCTTTTTCATAAAGAAAACAAGATTATACAGGAGAAAAATTACTTCTGTTTTTTTTTTTTTTTCAAGTTGAATTTCCCTTTTATTGCATACAAGATTTAGAACAAGTTTATGTACCTAAGTGCCATTTATGAAGTTCAATGTGGCAATACTAACCGAAATTTTATCGTCTTATCTGTACTAAGGTTCTCAAGATGAACACAAGTCATTTTTCTGAAAACTTGATAGCTTGCTCTGAAATAAATGTGAGGAACCATTTATGAGCTGGGATATATCTAAATCCTCATGTTTCCATGATTACACTGTGCTAGTTAAAAGGCAAAATAGTTTGAACAAACAACAAATAGCTCAGTTTCCAACACAAACAAAACAAGAGGTCCGTAAAACATCTCATTTTAGATGTTTTCCTGCCATAAAAAGCATCTGATCTCTACCTTTAGGTTGTAAAATCAGTCATTCTGGATCCTACATCTTCATAAAATTCATGACTTGAAAAATGGAGGACTGAGTAAGTCATTGGAGGGTTTCTTGCAATGCAACATCATAATACAACTCTTTCACACCAAGTCTAACAGCTGTGCCACAAATGATGCATAGAAATGACATGAATGACAGCATTAAATTAATATTTCTACCTCTATGCATATGTAATTTGTATTTGCATAGATACTAACATGGAAAAGATAAAAATAGCTAACTCTCAGATATTTTCTATGACAAGTATCCTCAGTTCAACTGGTTTTATATTAGTGGTAAAAAGAAAGTTTTCCTGGAACAAGGTCTCTACCCAAGATTTTAGGAAAGCTCAAGTTTGGAACAAAGTGGTAAGTAAAAAATTCCACATTTGTTCAAGAGGAATGTTGTTTTTTTTACAACATCCTGCTCTGAGAGTCAAAAGTGGGAGCTGTTTGAAGCTTTTGAGAGCTGTGAAATGTTCATATTTTAACCTGAGATAGATATACTAGCAGAGTGAAAATGAGGTGAGCAAGAGAAATGAGGACTATAGTTTCCACGTGACTTAGAAATTTGTCACTTATATGTCAATGTCTTTTATGATTCATGACTACAAAATACAAGATAGCACTGCATATAGTAAAAGATTATGAACAGCAATTTTGAGGTAGATAAGCTACAAGCTATGCAAATCTTCCCCAAAAAGAGTCAATAAAATTTTTATAACTTTGCACTTGTTTTCTATGCATGCAGAACACATACCTTTCAAATGTTTTATACATAGGCATTTTTTGTTTTTTGCATTGAAAAATAATAACTCATGACTTTTACATTTTGAAATCTTGGTCTCTTCAGGAAGCAGTGTTCTGATTCTCTCTGAGAAAATGAGAATGCAGATTCTAATGATATAAAATGTCCTGACTTTTTCCCTGCAGCTCTGGAAGAGATAAGATTTTAAAGCCAGCACAGACCCATTTGAACAGAAATATTATTTGAAAGGAAACTTCTACAATTTCTATCCCTTTTAAAAGACACTACACTGTTCATGGCATGGCCAAAAGTATTAGATAAAGGAAAATAAAAACCACAATTTAAAATCAAAATTTCATTGTATTTTTTTTTAAATTAAAACATTGGTGCTACCTTTATTGCTATTCCTTGTTCTTAAATAGTATTTTACCAAGAATTTCTCTGAAACTGTAAAGACTAGCCCATTTTTAGCATATCTGTTTCACTGTTTGGTAAGACTTGCATCCAGGAATGAAAGTTGTGAGGACAGTTGAGTTTCACTTGCAGAATACTGATTTGTGTAGGTGAGATTTTAGAAAAGTAGGAAATATGATAACATAAAATAATGTTTAAAATAAAATAAAAATTCTGAAAGCTACAGATGTTTCACATTTTTTAGATGCAGCACTCAATTCTTTACAAAGCACTAAATAAACTAGTATTTTTTTTAGCCAGAAACTCACAAATATTAGCAACAACACTTAAATTACTTTTTGACAGATAAAGTTGATTTCAAAAACTCACAAGAAAATAAACCATTAAAAATATTACTATTTTCCGGTACCACGCCAGAGATGCTGCTAGCAGCACATCATAATTAAATGTTGGCCTTTGGCATTAATTTTGCATGTTGTAACCAGAGTTTGTAAAATGAAAAATAGCTTTCTATTAAAAATTTAGATATGCTTTAAAAGAAGGAAAACAGTGATCAATTAGCACCAAGCTGATGTCGTTCCTGGAAGAAAAATGCGTAGTAGCAAAAAAAGCACCCATTGAAAGTGATACTGGATCAGACAACAACTGCTGTTCAAAGTCCCGCATATTCAGTAAGTATCAGAAAAAAACATTCTATTCATCAGGTTCAAATTGCTTCCTTACACTTTTACCATTCATACATCTAAAAACCAGAGCAGTGAATTTAACAACCTTTTTTCATTACTGCAACATATTATATAATTAATGTTGAGGCAGTCCATCTAAGTACTATAAATGGTATGTGTGTTACAGGTACATCAATAAAAATGTTTTTGTAAAGCTTTTTAGTATTATTATTGTTATTGTTGTATTCCAAATAAATGACCTCTGAACTTGCAGAAGTACTGCAGTATTGCTTTATTAATGCAGTTTAAAGAAGGAAATATTTGGAGAAAATAAATTAGGTTGTGGAGTCTCCTTCACTGGCAATATTCATATGTGTCTGGATACTATCCTATGCCATGTGCCCTACTTGAGCAGGAAGGTTGGACCTTCTGTGATGACTGTGGTCCCTTCCAACCTGGCCCATTCTGTGATTCTGTGTTTTAGTGACACACCTTTAGACAAGATGGAAACGTGAACATCATTCAAATAAGTAGTCCTTTCTCTTCCTTTTTGCCCTCACACAGTTTCTGAAGATAAAGCAATTTTCAGGATATGCTCAGTATCCGCTTTTCCCATCTCTTGTTAGTTGTATTTGACAGTGTAATGAAGTTCCTGCCATGGATGGCAGTGTGAGAATGCACTTCTGACACGCAAGAAGGGCATGGCTATAGAGTCATGGGCAGAAAGCCCTGGAGATCAGGCACCCCCACACATCCCCAGCAAGGCACCAAGCAGCTCTGGCTCCCACACTGTGCAACCATGGCCATGTGGGGCTCTGCTCTGATTGTGGCCCTGGGAGTTTGGACTTAGTCTTGTGCTAATTTGGCTCCCCAGCTTCCCTAACTGTGGTCCCTTCCAACTTCAGTACAGGCTGGTATCCCCAGCTCCAGTAGGTCTGCCCTGCTGAAGATGCACAGAGATGGATCTAGAAGGTTGTTCATAAAACAGTATTCAGCTGTTCCAGTTCACTCTCCTTAGGACTTTTGTCCTAGGTTACAATATAGACATATTTAAGTATTCTATTACCACCAGCTGTGGGCCATTAGCTGTTATCTCCTGCTATGACCCACCCCTGATAACAGACAATGGGCCATCAAGAAACCACTGCATGACTCATGGACTTATCTCATCCTACTGGGAGATGCTCTGCCCAGGAGGGAGGAGCCAAGCATTCCCACCTGGATATAACCTGGCCTTGGAACTGCCTAAGGCAGTCTTTTCCACTGGATTCCCAGAGGAAGACCAG
>VZRQ01005225.1:96546-122636 GCA_013397975.1 Machaerirhynchus nigripectus | reverse complement strand
TTTTATTTTTCCTATTAAATTGTATTTCTGACTTGGAGTCTCTCACTAGTTTGCTTTCAAACTAGAACATATTTATAGTTAGTGGAGACCGATAACCTTTTCAGGGGAATCATGTAAAGGAGGAATGTAATTTAGATTTCCCAAATTATGACACACACTGCACCCTGCTATAGAGGAATGTGCTTCCTTGTGCAGTAACTTTTCATGTAAGTAAGCCACAGTCAGAGCCAGAGTCAATTCAATACATGCTTTCAGTTCTGGGTTAACTGCAGTCTTGTTTTTAGCAAGCCTAAAGATACTGTGAAAGCCCTTACACATTAAAGACAGCACCTTCCAGCCTTTAAATGTCTACAAAATGAACTTTGCTTCAGGTACTAATGCCCACAGAGAGAACCAGAAATTTGCCTTCCACAGGAAGGGTGCATAGCACTCCCACTCCTTCAGCAAACTTTGAGTCCCAGTGCTTCCACTGTACAGTTTTGTGTTTAGTTCAAAAAAAAAAAAAGTTTTTGTGGCTGAAATGGCTGATTGCCAATGAACTTTTCACCCCACAGGTAATATTATTTTGGTGCAACATAGTAAATAAGAGTCTGTGGGCATGCACAATCTTGCTCTGAGCTGATTGGAAATCCTGAGACCAATATTAGCACAAATGTCAACTTGACTTAGTGGCACTGAACTCTACTTGTTTGATTCTGGACCCATGGCAGAAGGAGATGACCAAGTTCAAGGTCATCTAAGGAACCTGAAGGTGCACAGGTCCATGAGACCTAATGGGATTCATCTACAGGTCCAGAGGGAACTGGCAGAGGAAGTGTCTAAGCCATTATCCATTATATCAGTCTCATCTTGGTGCCTAACAACGTCATGAATCCCATCTTCCTGGAAGCTATGCTAAGGCATATAGACAATAAGGAGGTGCCTGATGACAGCCAACACGGCTGCATTAAGGGCAAATTATGAACCACAAACTCGATGGCCTTTTCTGATGTGATTATAGAAGAGATGGATCAGGGCAGAGTGACTAACCTTACCTACCTGGAGTTGTGTAAGGCATTTGAGTGTGTCCCACATTGTATTCTTGCTTCTAAACTGGAGAGATATGGACTTGGTGGATGGACCATTGGTTGGATGAGGAATTGGCTGGATGTTCACACTCAAAGGGTTGCAGCCAACAGCCTGATATTCAAGTGGAGATCAGTGACAAGTGGCATTCCTCAGGGACCAGTATTGGGAAAGATGCTGTTTAACATCTTTGTTGTTGACATGGACAGTGGGACTGAGCTCACCCTCAGCAAGTTTGGGTATGACAACAAGCTGTGTGGTGTTGTTTACCACACAGGGAAGGGATGCATCTAGAGGGACCTTGACAGGCTTGAGAAGTGGGACTGTGTGAACCTCATGAGTTCATCAAGGCCAAGTGCCTTGATTCTGTGATTAATTCACCACTCAGATGACCTCCCCAGAAAGAAACAAGAGTTGACAGTAATATCCCTGTCTTCCATATGGGAATGATTTAGAATTACTGAAGTTAAAAACAATGCCCTGGATTGCACAGAGCAACCTGATGATTGTCTGTGCAAATTACAGAGCACCTGTGCATATGAGGGCAGTGTGCCACACTTGTTTTTAAGAAAAAAACCCATATGCTCCATTAGCTCCATGACTGATTGGACTAAACCTCCAGGGAGATTTCCAACATGCATCATCTGCCACATAGTAAGGTTTAACTCAAAGAGATATCTTGTAGGTAGGTTGTAAATGTAATAATTTATGAAAAGGAGGTTGAAAGCAAAAAAAAAAATACAGATAAAATATGATAACAGCCTTATGACCTTGTAATTTATTGACTGACAAATTTTAACTATTGAATTTAGAAGCTTTTACACTGGAAATTCTTTAGTAAGCTATGACTTGGAGTGCTACACAAACAGTTACTATATATTTTAGTCATAATCTGCATTGGAATATCTTACAGGCAAACAAAGGTCAAGTGAATTCTCCTTGCTACATCTTAGGGAATTTTGTGATGTATATTTGTCTTTTACACTGACGCTGAAATAGATGTAATTATTTACATCAATATATCCATGCTGAGGGTAAAGTAACAACATAATTCTTAGAACTTTGCATAAGTAAAAAGATTTATGCCAAAGAAAAGCAGCTGTGTAAGTGCTTACCTATCACGTCAGCTGCTTTTTGAGGGCTTCAGAGAGCCTTTTGTTGCTCATGGATTGTTCTGGAGATGCTCACCCCTTGACATGAATTTCATTCACAGAAAGTAAGCATCCAACTTAGTGTTTGTTACACTGTAAAACTTATGGCTGGCTCCCCAAATCCCCACACAGTACCAAGCATCAGGTAGACAGAGTATATTTCAAAAAAGAAAGATTAAATACAACTTCCACACTGGGGATTTTGCAGTCTAATTTGGAGTGTTAAAGAACCTTAGTTAAAAAAACAAAAAAAAAACCCAAAAAAAACCAAAAAAAAAAAAACCCAAACAAACCCCCCCAACCCCCCCAAAAAAAACCAAAAAAAAAAAAACCCAAACAAACCCCCCCAACCCCCCCAAAAAAAACCAAAAAAAAAAAAACCCAAACAAACCCCCCCAACCCCCCCAAAAAAAACCAAAAAAAAAAAAACCACACCAAAAAAAGCCAAAAAATGATATGGGGATATGGAGATAGGTAGAAGACTTGAAACTTGGAGCCAAATAAAATGAACAGATTTAGAAAATTGGACTGGAAGTTAAACAATATGTATGGTGCAGTCTGATGTTGATTTTTAATGTGAATGAAGCTTTGAATTAAAGAAATGAAAGAAAAATTCAAAGAAGGATAAAAATTAGAAAGATTAAATGTTGAAAAGTGAAATACTCCAGCTAGATAGTCTGCATGGACTGACACTTCAAAAGATGAAAGAAAAAGATTATATCAATTGACAAGGCTATGAACAATCTTCCTCCCAACAATGGAAGTCTTTCTATTCATTTCAATGCACTGAACTTAAAAAAAAAAATTAATTGAGAGAATTAGAGAAATCTCTGTAATGGAAAAAATGCTACTTTAATTAGCTATAAGCACTTTTGGTACAGTTTGATCTTAACATATCAAATAGACAAGCCATATCAGACTTTTTACCCAATAAGTGATATCCCCAGTTATACAACATCAATTAACAACTCACTTCCGAAAATCTGTTCCTCTGTTTAGAAGTATTTTGCAAAATGCACACATGGACAAATTAGCCTCTTAGGGATATATGAATGGATGTTACTGTCTGGAGTCAGAGGACTAGAATAATCAAGAATAATGAACCAAAGATGCCAAGTTATATATTTCAAGTATGAAGCGTCATAGAAATTAACAAGAAACAGTGATTTAGTCTGGGCTGAGACCATCAGACACATACTATAACTTCCATGATTGCATTTTATTCTTCCAGTGAAGTTCAGGGATAATTGAGTAAGTGCATTGATTGAGTGACTGAAGGATTTGCTTTTCTCGGTACACTTTTAGAGACAAAATAAGCTATGCTTGAAAATCCAACAAGGGTCATGTATATTGATAATTGCTGCCTTTAATTCATAAACATCTATTTCTTTTTTAAAAACAGCTTGGATAATTGTAGTACAAAGTAGGATTACATTGAACATTAACAAAATATTTTTAATTCTTGTTAAGCAAGACAAAAATTACTTTATCTTTAGAGACAAAATAATTAATGTGTTCAGTGTTTATTCTAAGCCACTTGAAAGGGAATACAGGCAACTACTATTATTCCAGTAATAATTTCTGTGTCAATGTCTTTGTAAATAACTTGAAACTCATGTAATTACCTCTTCAGTGTTTGTACCTTCCATATACATTTTCAACATTTAGGATATAAGTGAAAAAGTTTAACAATACCATTATGTGCAGAAGGAAGAATAGGAGATAGTGAGATTACATGAGACGGACAATTTCAATGAACAAGGACAGCCTGCTATTGCTGTCTTTTTGTGATCATTCTACAAATTTAATGTTTTCCATTTTAATTTATATCATCCCGGTGTACAAAATAATCTTATATAAAATAAGATGTTAAATTAAGCTTACATTTATTTAATTTGAAGTTTGGTTCTTATCATAACACAGGACAAATGATGTTTCACTATGGAAAATTATCAGCTTTCAGAAAATCTCTTTTTATCTTATTTGGCAATATCTACTCTGCAAAATACTAACATGAAAATGGTTTTCAAAATATACACCTCAAACTCTGGAAGTAGAGGCAAAGAAAGTAATATCAGTTCTGAAGAGTCATAAAAGCTCAGGTTTGTGCTTCCCTACAATTCCAGAATTCTTTATAGCTGTTTTGTTTCTGACAGATGTTGGTTTTGCTCCTCTTCTTAAAAGATATACCAGTAAAGGAGATTCTGCAAAACTCTAGGCTAATTTCTTCCAGTATTCAACTACTTTTACCATCAGAAATTACATTCTAAACTTCAGTAAGAAATACTTAAAATTATATTGTTATAAGCTATCCAGCATGGAAAATGGAGAACAGGTATTTCCCCCCTTTTTTCCATATCTCAAGAAAACTTGCTAGATTCTTGCCAGTATTCTGTTTTCTGGAACAACTGAATTAAATTCTTCAGTTTGGTCACATATTCTGCACCTCAGAAAATGTCATTGATCTCTGATCTTTCTCTTATTGGAATGACTTTATTGAAATTAAGGGACTTGATCTATTAAAAAATTGTCCCTGGCAAAGGGGTTGAACTAGATGATCTTTAAAGGTCCCTTACAACCCATATGGTTCTGTGCTTTTATGACTCTATGATATCATGCTCTCAAAGACTTAAGACACCCCTACACGTGGAACTTGAGTAAGTAATCAATGCCTATTAATATTATACTGGCAGGTTCTTAAAAATCTTAAGGGACATTCCTTTAATACAATTTTACAAATGGTCTCTCTGTGCAGGATTTCAGCAACTCCAGCTTCTTTTGAAGGCAGTTTCATCTTACTAAGATGATTTCCCAAGCTTTCCTTGACTAGAAACCAACCAAAGTACTGCTCACTGCATCCAGTCCCCTGCTCCTGAAAGTATCTCGATGACATGAAGCATCTCTATGATATGAAGTCTTTTCAACCACTTATGTGTATCCTGAATTTTTAAGCTAGTAAACTTTCTTATATTGTAAGAATATTTTAGAAAGTCATTCCTTCGATGGCTCTAATTTTAGGCTTCCATCAAGTGTTGACTATCTTATAAACATGTAATGCTTTTTCTGTTCCTGAACAGGAGTCACATTCTTTTTTACCTTTGACTTACTAAAGTGAACTTCTTAAATTCTTTTGGTCATATAAGATGGGTTTGCTATCTACCTTCAGATCTCCCCTTTTAAAAAGTAGTTTAAATTGTGCTTTCTTGAATGTGAGTGGCTTATTTACCCATGATATTTTAGGTAGATTTTTCCTCATGTCTCTCAGAAATGCCTCAGTCTCTATTTCCTAAGGTTAGGTTGTTCATTTTTTCCGCAGATACATTGTACAATAGCCTATATTCTCTCTGCTCTGTATTAATTCAGTTATGTTTTTTATTCCTTTGTTATTTTCAATGACTTGGATAATCCTCTAGTTCATAGGGGAATCTTTTTTCATTAGTCTGCAAGTGCATGACTTTGCACTACTGTACTTTATCCCATCACCATTGCTCCAGCTCTCAAGGTCATCCAGCTCCTTTGTGTCTCCTCTGACTCACCTTTATTTTGAAAAAGTCTAATAACTTTGTGTCATCAGAAAATGCTGTTAAAATGTTTTTATATGTGCCAAGTTAATAAATGAAAATATTAGATCGGCCTAGTATCAAGGCCGATCTTTGAGGAACTCCCTCTAGTAGTCTTTCTCCAGCCTGGTGATTCCTCTTTCAATGTAAGCAAGAGTTTTTTCTCCATGTGAATCAATTTCTTGTCCACCTTATCTGTCTGCTTTAGAATATGTAAATTCTGATGCAGTATCATATCAAAAACTTCCCTGAAGTAGATTAATTCTGCAGCATCATTATTCTCTAAAACCAATATTTCACAAGGGTAGAAACCCAGCAAAGATAATACACAACTCCCAAAAAATGTGTGGTTCACCATATCCCTTCATTCTTTTAAATCTGTAGCTTTATTAGCATCTCCAAAACATGTTTCAAAGACTTTTTTTTTATTACTGTAATCAGAGATACAAGCCTACGATTTATTTGGAACACATCTTCCTGTTTCTTAAACATAAGCACCACATTCCTGTTTGTATGGTCACATGGTGTTGATGCTGATTTGACAAATTAATGTTTTGTGTAACGTGGACTGGCAATTCCCTCACTAATCCAGAAAAGCAGCTACCTGCCTCAGAGCCATGTCTGATGTGATGACACCTGTCTAGCATGCGCTAAAGATTCTCACAGAGAACTACAGGAAGTTATTAATTCAGTTTTGGACTTATATTTAGATGATACTTAACTGTCTTTATTTCCTATTCCATCAGCAATGTATAAGTTCTTCATAGCACCTTTCTTTGTTCTGCTTTAACTGTTTTCATTTCCCTTTCAAGGTCAAATTCACTTAATTTTCCACCATTCCACTTCAGCCCTGTATTTTTTAACTTCAAAATATTACTTGCTGGTAAGTGTCAAGATAGTTCCAAGCTGCCTCTTTAGTTTGTTATGGAAAGCCTAGAAGGCTAGGATAAAAATTATGTATGATTTAAACCTTGCATTTGAATAATTGCTGAGCCTTGTACACATTTTTGACCTGTAGTCTTTTTGACTTCATAGAACACCTTTTTTAATTTAGCAGGTTAAGAACTGGACTTAAGTCTTCTAATTCTAGTCCCACAATCCACACTAACACTTTGTCACTCAAATCCGCCTGGTTTAGCAACCAGTGTCTGCATACGTTTCCCATGATTTATCAAGTTTGTTGTGACAAAAATCAGGGCACTGTCTAGTCTCAGGATTAGAGATCAAGGGGTATAGATGAAATTCCTTTTTTACCCCAAGATCTTTCTTATAAGGAAATAAGTTATATATTGCACCATTTGAACACACATCTCCATTATAGTTTTGCATTCTTTAAAATAACCTATATGCATCTCTCTTTTTTTCCCACCCCACAACACCCTCTGGTTTCCCATCTGAAGCTATTTCAGATTTACAGGTTGCACACTGAACACTTCGTTCTATACTGTTGGATACTTCTCTAAGGCAGGACAACTTGACAGACTTAACTTCTCACAGTATTTTTACATTATATATGTGAGATGTTCATGCTGTTCTCTGCTCCTTTTCTTTGTCTTTAAGTAGGAGGGATCTTATCTTTCCTCCTATTTAGGGCAGACTGGCTCAAGACACCTGCTGTCAGAATGAGTGACACACACTGTGCTTTGTCTGTCTCTGGAGCTTATTTGTCTCTTATTTCCTCATTTTCCTTAATCTAAATGGAAGGTCAGTTGTCCTGATGAAACACAATATGCTGTGTTTATGGAAAGAGCATCAGTCACACACAGAACCTGTAAAAATAATTTAGGACAAAGGAGTAGCTACAAAGGGCAGGAAACAAAATAGGATCTCATCTTGACCAAGATGAGGAAGAGGGAGGTTACATAGAAGTAAAGGATGAATTAGGGAGACCTATGCTGATATTTCTATAAATATATTTGCAATAGGTTTTGTAGTATATTCTTACAATTAAGAATATTGCTGTTAATTAAGATTAATTAAAATAAATCATTAAAATTATTGCTCTTTACTGCTTCCTGAGCTAAGGGAATTCAGAGCCAACTCCTGTATGTTCTCATCTAGGTCCTGCAGAGGACTAGCAGGGACACTTGTGTGTTAGAGCTCAGTTAAAATGCATACACAGTGTGCATACATTAACATCACATTAGATCCAAAATCCTAAAAATTCTTTTGGTTGTTGCTAATTGGTGGGTCCTGTGGAGGCAAAAGAGTGACTGTTTCCATCACTAACAGAACTCAGCCCTGGTCAATTTGTTTTCATAGCACTGGTAGCAGCATTAATTGCTGCTTTGTTCACTGTCCAGGACGATGCATACCTGGAGGTATCTTGTAGCAGCTGAAGTATTTCCGGGTCTTGAAAGTGACACCAGGATTGGTTTAGAGAGGCCAGGCTGCACAAGATTCCAAAGCACGTTGTGGTGTAAATATCTTGCAGATACTGAGCTGGCTACTTGTAAATAAAAGTAACCATCAATTTTCAAAACAGATTTAACAGGAGTTCACCTTAAGTGCTGCATCGACATCCGATTAGCCATGAAGGAGTGGAGAGCTGTCTCATATGATGAAGCTATTTGTGCACATCAAGTCATCGTGTGCCACTGCTTCCACAGCAGCATCTGTGTGAACTTCAGCCCGTGAAAATCCTCTTAATGCACGTTAGAGAAATTTGCTCCTGTCTTTAGAAAATTTATTGATAAACAATCCATTTTATAAAATGTGTTAAGTGGTACCCGAAGACAGGACTTTATTTTAGATGACATTGTTAATGTGGTAACTTGAAAAAAAACAACTTTAAAGAACAAAATTTAAATGTTAAGTAGGTCATTTTATGACATAAAAAATATTCATACTTGACCTTCCACATGCTTTTAAACTGCTGACTGAATGCTAAAAATATCTGAAAAACCATCTAAAGACAACTATTTTGTATTTATTTACACTTTCAACTTCATGTTCTGAAAGAAAGTTAAATAATCAAGGGGATCTAAGTTAAGAATATGAACACATATGCCATTAGTATTCTGACATCTAAATTTTCTAAATATTGTGAGCACTTAAAAAAAAGAGAGAATTTAATTGACTTTGGGTACATTTTTACTAAAAGCTGAAAAGGTATATTATCCCCTTGCAAACTGTATTTCTGTTGTGCCACTTATTTTGGTGAAACATAGTTGAAATAAATTATAGCAATATTCTGGCCAGAATGTGTCATATACCACAAAAAGCAGATGTTTTAAGGGAAAAATCAGAAAGGAGGAAGGAACTAGGTATTTTAGAGGAAGAGAGAGAAATTCAGTTCCCTGCGTGAAGTTGAGGGATGAGAGGTAGAGAGTTGGAGACAAAAGTAGAAGTGGCTTGGATTTAGACAACAAGATATTATAACCAGGGATAATAAAACAGAAAATGTGCTGAAAAGAATGAATGTATGAATAAGGGAAGATTCATACAGTCAACATGGCAAGAAGAGGTCTTCAAGATACTGAAGAGGGCAGCCTACATAAAGTGGAACCTCATTGCCTCTTGAGCACTGGCAAGCTGCACTGTCCAAGCAATTGGTCATCATCGGTGTCCTCTGTAGCCTTCATATTTGCCCCGAAGGGGTCCATGAGAGACAGATGTGAGAATTATTTTCAGTCAATTTATTGTAAAAATAAGAAGGGCTTTAGTGAATGCATTTTTATGTGGTGGCTAAACAGATCTACCGGGCCAGCAAAACCAGCCTCTGCATATCGAACTTCTAGTTGATTGTACATTTCATTAGAGAGGAATCCAGGGACTGCTGCTGAAGAATCTATTGCATATAAACACTAAGTTAGCAAAAAACCCCTCAGTAACTTGGCTCTAAAATCTGAGCTCTTCACCAGCTTTGAAAGAGCTGTATTTAGCAGTATCTATTATTACTATGTGTGGTTAATGTTCCGAATAAATAAAGGCTTTTCTAGCTGTATGGGCATTGAACATTGCTAGGCAGAACTTTTTTATCTAGCAGCAAATCAGTGTTCTGAAAAACAAAAAGGGGAGGAAGAATGGGTTTCAAACAAATCACAGGTTTGCGTTTCATATGGAAAACATTTTTGGTCAGGGAATAGATATTTTTAATTTTTCTTTCACTGTTTTGCTTCAGCATTTTTCAAACAAATGGTTTTGGTTGGCCTCAGAATCAAAAAAATATCATTATTCACGCAACTCTGTGTGCAGTTGTCATCAAATATCCTTTATTTGACAGTGTATATTCCCCATTAGTCAGTCAGCCTATGAATGCCCCAGCTTTATTCACGCAGCAATAACTCCCAGCACCAATCAACAATTCCTGGCAAAGTCTAGCTCCGTTTGGCAAATGATGACCTGAAGTCAGCATGATTCATGCTTTTGTGCCCACATAGTTCTACAAAAGTAACACACAACACCCAGAGAAAAACTTTGATATCATGAGGAGATCCTCAGCAATGTATCAGCAACCGTGGTGGCAACAAACAAACAAAGGAGCTTTTTCTCTGATTCCTAGGAGTTTAATGCTGATCTGTGACTGGGTGGAGATGGAAAATTCCAGTCTCAGTTTTGTAAGACTACGTTTTCTTAAAACCGCTTTCATTTCTTCTTAGAAAACCGACTCTTTTAGGAGAATTAAAACAGTGATTTAGAGATGCAGGAGTGATCACACAAATGTTCCAGGCTAGAAAATACAATGTCTATATTTTTCTTTGCAATAAAACCACAAAAAAAAAAAATCCTGAAATTTGTTTTAAAATAGTGTCTGCGTTCAATTCTAATAATTTCTTTATTTTGGGCTCATCATTGTACTCCAAAATTTCAACACACTGACAACTCACACATATTTGATATAGATAGGTTTTACCTTACTGTGGTACTAATTCAGAAGACATGAGAAACAAGGTGGAATTTGTCCATAAACAGGCAGCTTTGTTAATAATATCAACAAAAATCAAGACATACAAACAGCCTGTAGATTTAGTTCTGCTTTTCTTATGCACGAATCAAAATATACAAAAGGGCATCACCGAATGAATTTGCAATATAATTATTGTACGAAACATAATTTCTCCATAAATACAGAACCTTTCTTTGAGAAGATCCATATAAGAGAGAGCAATGGAGATAATACACTTGATTTATATCAGTGGGATGAGGTAAATACATAAATATCAGTCCTATCATTCTAAATAATTGCTTACCTACAGTTACATTAGAGTCCATGATTTCAATATAATCTTCAATTTTAATATTTTTATATAGAGGGTTCTGTAGTGAATCACATGACTCATTTACTGCACACAAACTTGTTGAAAACTGCCTTTAACTGCAAACACCACTAAATTATGATTGTATATTTAGTGTGGCCATTCTGTTTTGACACTTTCATATATAGCGAAAATTAGAAAAAAACACTTAAAGAACTGAGACCTTATTCCCATTGCTTCCACTTTTAAAGGCAGAAGCACTTGCTGAAATATATATGAAGCATGTGCTATTGATCAGAGGTTCAAATAAAGGTTCAACACCCAGATGTTTAAGGCACCAGACACAGATACAGTCTGTTCCAAAAGTCTAGCCAATTGAAATCATTTTGCATAATACTTTGTCAAAAGCTTACTGTGTCGTCCTTTCTTCTGTAGCTACCCTTTACAGAAGTTCAAAATAACATATGTGTAAGAATACTTAACTGTCACCTGATATTTTAGCACTTGGAGGAGCTGCTTATGGTGACAAACACCTCTTTAAATCCTTTAACACTGTCATACCAAATTTCAGAATAAAAGTGCAACAACTGATATCAGGAAACAACTCCCATCAGATTCCCGAGACTTTGCATACCCATGGCAATATTGCAATTACATGGTGGGATAGTTCACTGCATTCACAGCTGCAGCTTTATTTTTGTAGATATATGAGAGATTCATATAGCTAAAAAAGAAACATGTAGATAGTAAACTGGTGAAGTTCAGCTGTATCTTATTATATATTTTAGGCTTTGACTAAATCACATCACTTTTGATATGTGTTTATTTTCAATAAAACAAAAAAAATATTTTTGGTTTAATACTTTATTAAATTTTTATCAGATCTGTCCTTTAATGGCACTCTATCTCCCCATAAAATCCTGAAGAAATTAAAAGTCTACTGATGATAAATAAATGGAAAAACTTAAAAGAAAGCTAATACTTACAGGCAATGCAGATTTATTCAATATTTCTAAAATTAGGACTATAGGAATTTAAGTAGATTTTTTGCTCTCACTAGAGTGTAATTTATGGTCTTTAATTAACATTCTTCCTACCATGACTTTATTATAAAGGAAAATGCAAAGGAACATCAGAAGAACTTCCACTGAGAAAAATGATGCTAACTGTCAATTACTGCTTTAGAGTGAAATATTGCTAGTTATTCCTGATATTCATTGACTGCTTTTTGCACAGAGAGAGGCATTTTGTACTCGGACTGCCTTCACAAAGATGGCTGTCATTATTCAGTTAAATAAACACCTTATACAACAGCAAAAGTGTAATTTTTAACCATCAGTCTTTGAGATATTTGCTGAGGCAGATGTCTGACAGGAACTATAACTGTGATGCACAGACAGGGATAGTGCTAGACTTCAAAATACCACACCCACGATTCCTCATTATTCTTTCAGCAAGAGGAATCTTCAGGACAAAATATTGAAATAAAAAAGTATCCAATTCTTTCAGTGGGATGAGGAAAAGATCAGATAGCTTTGAATGAATTTATGTTACGTTTTTGTTTCACAAACACCCAAGTTCACCTGTAGAAGGACTCTACTTTCCAGGCTACCCTGGGGAATTCGTGCAGCCGTCCCCTGAAGTTCTAACACAAGGCTATTTGCTCAGTCTAACTTTGTTGTCACAACTGTCTGCTGACAGGACAAACTCTGTAAGAGCCCATCACACCTCAACTTAAAATAACCATTGAGACTCATCAGGCACAGGCGACAGCTGCTGACTTGGTACAAAGCAGCTCAACTCTATTAAAAGTGAAGCAGCCACATTGTTTTATTCTATCTCAAGAATTTGCCAGAATGCGTTATATACTTCAGAATATGTTATATACTTCAGAATGTGTTACATACTCAGAAAGAGTTTGCTGTGATAGAAGTCTCTGCTTTTATAAAATAAATCATAAAGTGATTTCATTACCTCAGTTCCAGACATTAACTGTGTCTCTTGACCACTCCAAAGCCCACAGCAGTATCTAGTATAATAGTTCTTGAATGTATCTCATTCTCAATTTGTATACAACAAATAAAGACGAAGGCTTGCTGTCGCTTTTCCCTGAAGTACTGTATAAGGCTGGATGGAAAATAAGGTTTCCATCTTATGATAAATATCAGAGTTCTGGCATTTGTTTTCGGTTCCTGATGTGAACAAAACAGGCTTTCAAGAGTTTTGGGAGAGATGGCCAATTTCAGAGGAGCTGATACTCATAGCATGCATGAAATTTTAGTTTCGATTTTGTGCCTGGGGGACAAGGGGCTTAACGCTTTATTTTCTGTCCTAAGTGAAAGCACTTAGCAACAACTTTCTCCAGGGCAATTTGTCTGTGTACTTTTGCGCACAAAAATCTATCCAGGGTCCAAGAAATCTTTTCACACAGACTTTAGTTGACAACAGGATAACTTTGTGAAATGTGTTAGTGTGAAGGAATATGGTTTTTTACTACACGTTTTTTTTAAAAAGGGTATTTCATGTCAACCACCAATTGTGAGCCCTAACAGTGGTAGAGTACCAGCTCCCACCTAGGTCCAGCCTGACACAGGTGGCTTCAGGGATAGCTGATGATGCCAGGGACCTGAGACAGTATTCCTGAGAGAACGGGGATTCCCATTTCTCAACTCCAACTGGAACAGCATCACTGTCAGACTATGATCAGCCTCAGAACCTGAAATTATTATGGCTAAAAGAAAGGGAACAGGCTAGATGCCATCTCCATTAGGGATTCAGGTACTGATAAAGTAAGACCCTTATTTGCACAACATTGTCTTGAACAATGTAGTAACAACAAAATAAAGTTGGTAAGTAATTTTGTATCACTGAATCAGTGTTGCATCTGAGACAAAAAATTCAGGCAAAAAATATTTGAGAAACCCGGCAACAAGCTCACTGTAGCAGATAATAGTACCAGAGAACTTTTGTCTCAACTTGTGATGTCCCAAGGGAGCTTTTGAGAATCAAACTTACCCTGGATTTCTCCAGAAATTTAAAGAGTTTTAAAGTAATTCAAATATTTTTGGCAGGAATACTCAGTTGTCAACAGGTAATATACATTTTCCCCACAAACCATAACACATACAAAACTTTTAAAAGAAATTATCAGTCTGACTATATACATCACTTAAAAAAGAATCTTCCATGGATATTTAAACTTCAATTATACACATTAAAAAATACCAAAACAACAAAACAAACCCAAAAGAAAAAACTCCAAACGTATAAAAAATGATTATGGAAAAGTCAAGACCCAGACTACTGGTGATATTTTAGTCTTTGGCTAAGAATTTGCAGGAAGCTTCAAATAGATATTTATTTACCCTTCTGGATCTCAGTGAGAGGGCAAGAATAGGGTTTTAATGAAAAAATTTTGGTGACACTCACTATCTTGCAGCAGATTTACTCCTAGGTGTCTTCCATCAGGACAGAGTAGCATTTTGATCAGCCAGTAATGGCATAAGCTCTGTGGCAGATATTTTAATCTTGCACAAGGGAACTGATTAGTTGATATACTGAGTCCTTTCTATCTGTAATGTGACAGTTTGATTTTAACGCCAGTATATGAAGCTACCTTGGCAAACTGTGACAAGTGCCAGATACATCTTTACTGGATCTTATTTTTACTTAAATCTTGAAAAAAAATTTGCTGTGCAACCTGACTCTTCTGAATTTCCCAAATGGACAAATAACATCCGTTTATCATCCCTCAGTCACAGGTTTCCAGGCTCCTGGAGTCATTGGGAATAAAAGGCTTCTTTTTGCACCTCCTGTGGACAGGTCAGAGTGCAAAGGAAGGAAACAACATTCATCGACAATTTAGTCCTGGAGTGGGGGATTAACTGCATTAGAGAAAAAGAATTGACAACTAACTCACCAAAGAGTAGAGCATGTCTGCTTCTACTGCTGCTACTTTACAAGTTGACCTTCACCCCAGCTCTTTTCTCAGCAGCAGGTTTGACGGATGAGCGATAATGAGAGTCCACATAGTGCACAGAACAGACTGCTGCTTGAGCTGCACAAAAGCCAGTCATCACGTAGCACTTGCCTGGCAACTCTCAAAGGATGTTGCACTTTCAGTCCTTTGATCATCTTTTTTTTTAAACAGAGCAAGCCGAGTAAGGCTGGGACAGTTTCAAAAGCATAAGCTGTGGTCTGCTTCACTCTTCCTTTTTTCCTCACTCCTCTTTCCTCACTACTGCTCTTTGCGAGGCCGACTGCATATATTAAACTTTGATAAATGACAAATAAATCCTGCTGTTCAAAGAATGACTGTGGAGTTAAGTTCACTTCCACAGCCATATCAAACTGTCAGATAATTTTTCAACAAAAAATTCATAAGAAATTTTTTACAACGGCATACATATGTACACACCAGCACATTAAAGACACACACACCTAATTAGACAAAAGACATTACTGTAATATGCTCGAGTTTATTTTCTCATGCTATAGAGATTTGACCCTTCTGTTAGCTTTCTAGTATTTAGAGACCCACACCACACTTTGACATCTCAGAGAGGAAATATTCATGCTGCACATAGCTGTTTTGCTTTCTTTGGCAGACTGAACGTGTTCACTTATCTTTTCCAAAGGGTGGCATCATTTTAGTACTGGATTCATTCTATGTAGTAGTTTCCATTTTGAAGCAGTGTGCAAACTTTAATCCTCACAGTGCTCTCATGAGAACTGAGAGGGAATGTTATCTCTGGTTTTCAGATAGAGAAGCAGAGTTTTCATGCCCACTCCAGTCAAGCTGTAGTGGCTCAGTAGTTGATCTATGATAATAATGTGAGCACCCTTGAGCCTCCCTTATAATTACTTAAATCTCAGTAAAAGAGATCTAAATCAATGTACCGTTACTTTAGATATGGCAGAAGGCAGAAGTACAGTACCTGCATGCAGCTGCAGACATCCAGCTGTCATTCTGTGATCCCATGCACGCATATTTGAGGAATGAAGTATGCAAACAGTATTCAACAGCACTATCCAGCTGTCTAGCTCAGCTCACTGCTGGGAAAAGTCTATCCTAAACTGCTGGACTTAGCAGTGGAAATGATCAACATCTGCATCCTACATGTCTATTTTGTTGCAAGTAAGCTCTTGAAGATGGCAACAAAATTTTTTTGGGCTTCAAGTATCTTACGCCACTGCAGAAATTTGAGCCTTTAATAGATACCAAGTGATCCAGCTTTTTCCAGTACTATAAAATTAATTATTAATAAAGAGAGAATCAGAGCTAACGTCTTGATTTAGTATTTCATTGCAAAACATCTACAGGTGTTCTATACGATTCAAGGCTTCACAAAGAGACAAAGGACATGATTTTTAGTTGTCTGCAAATAAATGAGTAAAACTTTCGAAAGTATAACTAAGAATTCTTCTCTACCATTTTTTTTTTCTGTGAAGAGGAAAATAAATCCTCTCCATGAAACTATTTTATAACTTACACAGCTATTTTAAGTAGCTGGTAAAAGGCTGGACAGTTTCATTTCTGGAAATGACAACACAGATACAAATTTGACCTTCTAAATAGTGATTTGTTACAAAAAGAAAAGAAATTGACGTTCTGGTTTACAGAATTTTGTATATAAAAATGTACTTTCGTATTGTAGCCTCTCCAGCCCATAGGCCTATCCATACGTAATTTTCACAGTAAGGTATTGCCGTCACAGCTAAATAGAGAGTGATTAAATGAGGCAGGGTAGTATAATGATTGTATCTTACAAATATACACTAAAACAAGAAAGCAAGTACTGTGAATTGCTGGAATAAGTGAAAAGAGGGTGAGGAAATGTGCCATGAGTGCATCTGCAATTATGTTTATTGGAGTATAAAGGACAGAATGATATTTAAATTCTGACTTGCAGAGAAATATGAAACAAACTGATCTGTGTTTATAAACATGCAAAACACACGTAGGGGATAGAATGCACAGCATCTATTTTACAGACTAATAAATAAAGACATAGGGGAGCCAGGCATTGCTTTGCCATAAAAGACGTTGAGGATGGATGTCATAAGGCATTTGTAGAACACCATGTAAGAGGCAGAACATTTTTATACAACTGAAAATTAAATGCCATCTAAAAGGACAGGACAGCCCTACAGCAAATTGACCCTTAGAAAACTGCTACCAAAACATTCCAGTTGATGAAATCAAGCCAACATTAGAGTCAGCAAAGCAGCCAGACATAGAACTCACCAGAACCATTTATTTTTTTTCTGTTGTTTTCTTTTTGTCAAGGTTACTTTCAAGGAAATGTATGCATTATAAATAGGCAATGAACAGATTATAATTTTATGAAAGAGAATCAGATGAAAACAGAAGGGACTGTGATGGAACATACCTGCACTTTAAAGACACGTACACATGCATTAAAGTAGCAGGGAAAAGTGTCAAATAAATTGTATAAGGATTCAACTAAGATTCTTAGTATGGTTTAAAATAGGGAGAATGCTATTTTTATGGGTTTTGTGCTGTTGCACTGTGATTTGCTTGGAGTGTTTTTTCCACGTTAGAAACCTAAAGGATGAGATAAAATCTAAATTTACAGAAAATAGATTGTGCAAGACATCCAATAATTTTCTGGATTTTTTTACAAAATTATTGGGGCTTTTTAATCTAGATCAGGAATTGGGATAAATATTATATATTTGGATTTCATTAAGATGCTTTGAATAGGTCCATATTATAAATTATTGATTCATATAGACAAGATGAGGCTTTTTTTAAAACTACTTAGTGTGAAATAACCTACTTATTGGTCTTTCAGGAGTGACCGGTACACAAATGACTATGACGTAATACAGAAATAACATAATAAGAAAAAGAATGAGGATGTCATAGACGGAAGAATGAAAATTCTTCAAGAAAAGTAACAGAGAAGGAAAGAGTACAGATAACAAAATTTGCAAATACATGCTTTGAGTAATTAAGAAGTTTGGTTAAAAGCAGAATCCATTTGTTGGAAGCGGCACAAGAAGAAATCCTGTCATACTTGTAAATATCGTAGGTTTGCAAAAAAAACCAAAACAAAGTGTGATCCTGAAATGAATCAAACTCATGTGTAAGGTGACTCTGGGGCAGACAGATTGCAAATTTAATACCATTTGAGAGGGCAGGGAGATAATTCACAATTCTGAATATAAACTTTTTTCATCCATGAAGAGAATCTTTGTTGCTTCATTCATTAAATAGGCTAAAGGGGTAAAGAATTTTAATACGTTTGTTGGCAGATTTTGGAACCAATTATATAAGAGAACACTCAAGATATTTATATATTCATGAGTTCAAAGAAGCATATGTTTGCTTTCCCTGTAAAGCATGGTGGGTGGATGTGAGTCAACTTCAGTCAGATGATCTGGTCAACTTTAATTCCCCCTGTGTTTACTAACACAGATTTCGAGTTTCTGACTGCATATTGCTCTTTCCACAGAACTCCTGCTTCATTCAGGGCACACAGTAAATAGTGGCACTGAATGAGAAATTACAGCATTCAAAATGGTTTCTATCCTCAGTGAAGATGCATTACCATGTATTATTTACAGCTCATCCTTTGAGCTTCTGCGCTAAATGCAAAACTGTTCACTTACACCTGTTCACTTACACCTTCTCCACTGTATATTAATTCAAAGGAATATTCCACAAAGATCACTCAATTAATTTTTTATAAGACCCTATCAATGAATTTCAGAGGGTAAGTTGCAAGAAAATAAGAAACTTCTATCAAATATTTGAGAAAATGCTGGAGTTTGCATCCAGATCCCAAAATATTACTATAACCACAAAACTTCCTGCTTTGTGTATTACACATCCCAGATTTCTAAAAGAGAAAACAATAGTCCTCTGTCTAATGACCTTGGTTATTATGAGTCTATGATTAATTCCATGCCACAGTCTCCATTCTTCTTCAATGAGCCACAACTCCTCTGAAAGATTACCAAGTGATTAAGTGATAAAGAACTACAACAGATACACAGAAGATGGTTGTACAAAAAAAGAATTGAACCAACAATCTTGTTCCACCATTTCCTAACTTGATTGCTTCCTATAGAAATGCAATAATCACAAAATGTACTTATAATTTATCTGAATCTTAACTGGAGTTCAGGTAAGCATTTTTTGCTTTCCCAGAAGTGGAAGGAAAATTTCCTTCCAGAATGGTTTTATATTAGCATTGTATTTAGAATTATTTTGTTACTCATGGCTACTTTCAAGTATGAGCAAATATTTGAATTCAAAGAAATGAACTGGGCAACACATTCAATAGAATATACATTAAGAGTATGTTGTCATTTGCTAACACTTAAAGTCTCTACTGATCCTCGGAGGTCAAAACTCGTTTCCGTGGGGAGCCCAGCAGAGGCCTGATTGAGGATCACTAAGGTTTAGAGCTACATAATCTTATTAGTAAAGACACCAAATTCAGATACAGTATTTTTTCCAGATATATCAAATTAACATTCAGCATGATTGATGGATAAATTGGACTGATTTATATTTTATATCAAAACAGTTTCTCTGTGTATAGTTGGTTGTACTATTCAGTTTTTTCCCCAAACCTGTATGTGTGGTTTTCATGGAAAATGTAAGGATTTTTTCCTATGGAACAAATTAATATAGGAGATCTCCATATTGGATGCCATAATACAATGCATCAATTGGGTAAGTTTTAGATTTAGTTTTCAATTGGTATTCATTCCAAAAATACTGATATTTTATATTGATGAATAGAGAAAAACATAATAATGCCTTTATAGATGAGTTGAGAGACAAAATTTTATGAAATGGAAGCCAATGATAGGCATTAGTGCTTTTCTGTGAAATTTTCACAACCCAGTAAGAATTTGCATCATATGAATAATTTATAGAAATATTGTCCACTGAGAAATGTCGTACTTTGCGTGTTTTGGTACAGCTAGGAAAAGGCATCCCTCCACATGTTCATTGCCTTCACTGAAACTGTCTGTGAGTGATTCTCCAACTGCCTGGATTTGTTACATCACTAAACAGTTCAAATGCCCTAAGGATGTCTGGAAACAGCAGGATAAATGTGTAACAGAGTTTATCATGTAGAAAAAGGAGATATTTTGACATCCCTGCGTTCAAAGAAGGCTTCCCTTCTACTGAGAAAAAGCACTTGTTCAGGTAGAATGAATTAGCTGCTGTTGCAAGCACAGTAGCCCTAGGAATTTGTCTGGGGACGATGACATTGATAAATGCAGATTTAACTGATGTTGTGGTTTTTGGACTTGGTTGAACTCCTCATACAGAACAACACAGAAGGAGAGACTTGTCCACTCCCATCAACTCTGTCTCTCCTTTCATTACGAGTTTACACATCACTGGTGATTTCCAGATTCACTTAAGATCTAGCTAAAATTTGGGAGGAAAAAAGAGTTACCTTACTTTCTCTGGCTGCTACCCAGCTCTTAACCTCACTGTTATTTTCCTCCTTATAGTTCTGCACATCCCAAGTGTAATCCCATTATATCTTTTCTTACCACTTCTCTCAAAACCCAAGTTACATGTACACTTTTTTAGAATAATGATCCTTTCTTTGAACTAACTCTAAGAAATCAGCCTAATAATAAGTCTACAGAGAATTTAAGATGAAAAGTAACAATCTCAAACTACTGAACAATGGGTCTTTCTAACCATAAATCCTGTTGTTCATTAATAAATTCCAAGTTGTTGGTTTTTTTAGGGAAAGATGTTGTTGGTCTCATAATAATCACCATTTTTAAAGAGAATAAAAAGAGATCCCTTGCAAATAAATACTATGCAGCAATGGAAATGGAAGTGGAAAATACATTAAATCATTTTAATAAACTAATAGAAATAAAAGGAATAGTAGGTACTAGTAAAGTGAAAGACAAAATTTAAGGGACAGTAAATGCAGTTGTTATCTCTTCATTCTGAAGAGAGGAGACCTGAAAAGCAGAGAGGAGTAATTCAAACTACGGGAATGTAATTAAAAATTCAGTGACTCAGTCTGCAATGTCTGATGGAAGATGAGAAATTACTAAGCAAAAAGTTTAAAAGTTTAGTAAAAGCAGTTCACTTTGAAATTGCTTGGTCTTGCTACGTTCTAAGAGGGTAAAATAGAAAATTGGTGATTCTTCCACTGAAGTCGTGCAGCTTCAGGATGAAAATCAAATCCTAAATTACATTAGAGAAGAGCAAAAATATTTGAGAAAAAGACAATTTTCACAGAAAACGTTGACGAAAATGAGAGTGTTATAAATTCAAAGACATCAGCATTCCACTGTAGTTAAACTGGCCTCATAGTTAATGGAAGAGTATTTTCTGTGGGAAATTCAGGATTTAGCCAGGTCAGTACAATTTTGCAATTAGACTATCTCTTGTCATTAAGTAAGCCAATACTTTTGTTGTTTGTAATGACAATCCCTGAAATCACAGATTTAATTTATGCATTAGGGGTTTTTTCCTTTCAGATCCCTGTACTAATAAGTATATCACTAAATAGTCTTGAAATTGCAGTATTAATATCTTCTTATAAGTACTTGCAAAGACTGGGATTGATTTAATGTAGAAAAGTGTACATTCCTTAACTTATCTAAATTACAAAGGAGCTGACTTCTTCCTGCACAGTAAGGCACCTTGCTGTAAAACTCTTGGAAGTACTTTTGGCCATCTGCATTACATTGTAACACTGCATTACAATCTTCTTTTAGGAACTGAAGAGGAAGAAATTGCTTGGTTTTGCTTAGCACATTGTTTTCATGCTTAGGCAATTTGATATATACATTAAATTTTGTGTCATGAGGGGCAGTTATTTAAAATCTCATTAGAAATACTTTGATGTTTCAGCAACAACTTTAGAAATATAGGGTTGTATCAATAAATATTCATTTTAACGGGGAAAAATAGACTTGAGATTCTAACTGGCCCTTGCAAGTAGAAATATGAGCTAAACAGCTTATAGAAAATCAGTGCTGTGTTTGCAAAAGTGATCTTTAAAGTCACAGGACTATTTCTAGACATCATGGTCTCATTTTGTTAGCCTAACTAGGCTTCAAAATGGAGCCTTCAAAGAACAAAAAACATTCCATGAAGCTGTGTTCCTCGAACAGTTTTGGCTTAAAAAATGTCCAGGTTCAGCTGCCAAGTTGTGATCTATCATTTCCTTTAACCAGGTTTATTTTCCAGGTTTCTGTCTCTGAAATAGATTGATGTCTGCTCAACACTTATTTACTGGATCTCCTGTGTTTTTAAGACTTTAGTATCCTCTGACATATCTCAGGCTACATTTGGCTACGCAGATCTCCCAACAAACAGCAAAAAGGGACATGAGATACTTTTCAAACCATGGACCCTCAGAAGTGGTCTACTGATACGTCTTTGCTCAGGCAGCTTCAGTCTGTGGAGGGGGGAGAAGGGTGAGGAAAGTGATTTAGTTTCATTTGCACTGAAGTAGGTGTGAATCAGTGTTCAAAAGCCAGCTGTGGTGTAAGTATTTAAATCACAAGTGGTTTGTGCAATCATGCTTTCTTTTGCCCCAGACTAGAGGTTGCATGCTAACCTAGTCAACCAATGGATTTGGCAGAGAAGTGGGAGTTACTGGCTTTAGATCTCAGCTGTTATTTCTGACTGTTCTTTGCAGTCCATTGCCTAGACTAGAAGATGTTGCATCTCAGCCTGAGGGGACACCAAAATAAGCACAAGAAGGTCTGATCATCTGAATTGCATGAAAATTATGGAATTAAAGTCAGAATTCAGAGTACATCTGATCAACACAAATCTAGATGAGATCATTTCCTTGGGGAGACAGTCACCCTTCGCTGCTGCAGCTTGACATGTTTCTACTCGCAGTCCTATAACATTATTTATGACAGTCCATTGCTGCTTATCCCCTCCAAAATACATATGTGGTGTTAGTGGAGAAATTATTGGCATGCAAAATTCCAAAGAGGTCTTTGTTCCTGAATTAACCATGAGGAGACCTTCCTTGGGGTACTGTGCCTTTCCTTTTGCCTGTCCATTCCTCCTCACTCAGCTGTCCAAAGAGAATTCACAGTTAAAAACTGCAGCATTTACACCCCCAGCTTAGACTGAATTTTAGCAAAATCTGCACACTACCACATTAACCAAAGTGCACAAAAAGATTGGCACTTCCACTGATTTACCTTCAGTTGACAGGAAGTATTGTCAGAAACTCCTGCCCCTTAGGCTTGTCTCCACCTGGATCTCCAGCAAGGCTCCTCTCTTTTTTAGCCCAAAGGTGTCAAAAGCATGTTCCTTACATTTTGAGGACTTCTGACCATGTGTTTGAAACATAGAGATTTTATTAAATGATTATGACAGCCTTAATATCTGTCTTCTGAAAATTCAGTGAAGACCTGATATGCAAACTCAAGAGAATCTCACCAAAATCCAGGCAGAGAGAAATAATTTTCATCATATGATTGCAAAGAGGTATTTTTTATTTCCATGGGCTATGAAACAGTTAGGATTCATGTCTGCATAACAAGGAAGGGATGTAACATCAGACAGAACACCTTGCAAAAATACAATCTGACTTGAGCCTGCACAGAACTTGCATTTTATAAATTATTTTCTAAACCCTGAAATTGTAAAACAATGCAACTTTTCCTCTTGTCACATATAACTCATCTCCTTTGAATGGGAAGCAGTACTTTCTGTAGCAAAGGAGTTCATAAAACCAGGAAATTTGGGAACAAAAATGACATTATGGGCATTCAGGCTGATTGGTTGCCTTGGCTTATCAGTAAATTCTTGAGCCATCAATAAAGAGGATTGGTCATCAGGTTCTCTAACTACCAAGGGAAGCTTCCAGGCAGGGAATTGATAAAATTAGTCAGGTGGTAAATCTGATGCTCAGAAACTTTGAGATCTCTAGCTCCCTACTGGAAAATTGGTGTAATTGTAACTTGGAAATGACTATCCAACCTGCACCTGGTGGTCAGGTTATGAGGAAATGGGAGTTCACAGAGGTAAGTTGTTTCCCAAGGAAGCAGATTTTTATTCAGTTAATATTATTTATTTAAATTGAGTTAACTCAGCATTTTCCCCACAACAATCTATTCTGTCAGACAACTTAGAAATAACAGCAAGAACAACTGAGACTCTGTAATTTCAGCTTCAAGTATTTTTCCTGAGGGTCTTGTTAAGGCATCAGAGAAACAAATATTAAACAGGTAAAAAGGTGGGTTAAAAGTTGGAAACTAATGAGTGGGAGTAGAAATTAAACTTAAACCCAAAATCTGTGGTGCTCAGATATTTTTTTAGCCTGGAGTCTTATTGACTGACATTGTTGGGAGATGGAGCTGTTGGCAACACACTGCTTTCCTCACAGCACAGGAATTCACAGACTTTTAGCTAGAAAGCAGGTAAGAGACATGAAGAAAAAAGCAACGTTTTCTGATGGATGTTTTTCCACACCCCAGTTTTCACTTGCTGGGTGCACAAGGTTATATGGAAATAAATGTCAGTTTAATTCATATCAAATGGGAATAGGAAGGAAAATGCCCTGCGAGTGAAAAATTGGCATCCACATTTTTAGCAAAATATTTAAGAGCACAAAACAAGGAGAGCTCTTGATCTGCAAATACTGCACTTACAGGTGCTTTATCAAGAAGATTATTTTGCACCAAATGTCTCCTGTGTCAAGATGTTTATGTCCTTGACATGATTTCTTGCAATAATTGGGTATGTTTAGTCAAACAGAAAGGTGAAAGTTAAGCTACATCTTCCTAATCTGTAGTTTTTACACAGTGAAACACTTATCTAAGGAATTTAAGAGTAGAAGACTCAAAGAATTGCTACTAGGTTGAAGTAAAATGTTAAATGTTGCTCTTTTTTGAGCCACAAAATCTTATGTGGCTGCTCTTATGAGCTGATAGTGTATTGTTGCATCCTAAGTACATCACAGTGGCGTGGAAAGCTATCTTTCTGTTTAAATGCCTTTAAACAAACCCCAAAACATAGTTGAAACAAACATTAAAAAACCCTTGGACAATCCTCAGATGTGTTCTGCAGAATTACAGCTCCACTTCTGCACAACAATCCAGTTATTTTGATACGTTTTCCACTTCCTGGACTTAAGCTGGATACAGGGAAAGTTTTATAGGAAGCAAGAGAGAGAGCAGAAAGCAAGAGAGATGTGTTATGTCAGAATATTTCTAAGCCACAGTTCTCTTTTCTTCTTGTATCAAGAGTTTCCATGTTAAATGCAGGATCAAAGGATCTCTTTCAAATGAATTTAAATGTTGTCACATGGACAAATGCTATAAACTGAGTTCTATCAGTCAGTTACAATGTTCTCTGTAAGTCCAGATTCCCACAGGACTAAATATGTAGGACTAAATATTAATCGCTAGACAGGTTTCTGTGTAGGCAAATTTCCTCAGGTTTCCTTAGGAATGTTCACTCTGGAAATTCTGAAGAAAAAAATTAGAAGGTACCACCAGTTCATTTGAACTTTCACATATAAAGCCACCTGGGCTACATGCTATGAATATCTCTTGATTTCCGTACTTCCCCAAGAAATGAACACACCTAATTGACAGAAAGCACGCATACTGTGTGTTCAGCACCTGGGACACGTGCATCCAGAGCACCTGCAGGCTACCTATGCAAGGTACATCTATTCCACTTATTTGGGTCTATCAGAGTCCTTACTTGCATGCAAATACATTGCTTCTGTCAGAGCAATCCTTGCTGATAGTGCATCCTATGGGAACACATAGTCATCAAATACCTTCTAACTGAGTAAAGAGAGAAATGTTTTGATCACAAAAGGGTTCTAGTTGAAGCTTGTCAACATTTTGAGAATCAAGCAATTACCACTATATCACTGTGTACTTTAAAACAAACAAAGTACACTGAAATCCTAAAAAATGTAGCTCAAACATTAATAGATATTCTTATCAGGTTTACAATGTATGTATTTGATTTAAAATAGCAATGACTGCTGAAAACCTATCCAGACCAGGGATGTTATTTTTGCTGCCATTAGAAAGAAATATATGGCAAAAATATCCAACAGAAAAATATTTTTTTTTTAAGTTGGGGGGGGGGGGAAAGG